>JANSLP010000018.1:0-256855 GCA_029298735.1 Ophiostoma sp. CBS 140.51
TCTCACCCACTCATACCTTATCTTGGCTGCTAAAGACTAGTTGGACGGTGAACTACATTGCCCCTCAAAATTTAGCCGTTGTAACATCACCGATGCTTCAAATAAACAGTTTTTGGTGGCTGCTGTATTGCCTTTTTTAATTTCGTAATGTGACTATATCTAAGGGGAAGCATGTCGGCATGTAACCAGGGGAGCTTCTTAGTGGTGCGTCTCCTGCGAAGCATGCGGGTCATCATCCAAGTGCAGCTTGACGAGGAGATTGTGGCTGCTCCAGTAGTGGCGATAGCGCTTTCCGTAGATGTACATGGGAATGGTCAGCAGCACCAGGAAGCCGGTGATACCAGCAATGACACCGAAGAGCTTCTCGGGGCCTTGGTCGATATACCAATCAACAATGTAGTTGGTCAAGCTGGAACATGTTAGCAACAAGACTGGGAAAGTAGAAAATAAGAAGGGAATAGGGACAACATACCCATAGAAGAAGAAGTTCTTAAAGGTAATATTCATGATGAAGATCTCGACGGAATGGGCTGGGTGCGAGTCGAGTGCATACGTCATGGTGATACTGGCCACAATGCTCATGCCGCACAGGGTCATGCCCCAGAGAAAGGAGATGAGATAGATGGACTGCCCGGTCTGGATAGTGTGACCGAAGCCGGCAAGACCGGCAATTGTCAGTGCACCACCAACAGTAGCCAGAACGAGGCGGAACTCGGGTTCGTAGACACCTTTGTTTTTGCGCGTCATGTAGCGGATCAGGGGATCCGACACCAGGGCCAAGAAGATGGAAGCAATGGCACCACCGATGAGAGGTCCGGCAGAGACGTAGCCGATTTGTGCCGAGTCAAAAGCCCACGGAGGGGATGCAAACATGACGCCGGCAATGACAGACATGGCGACGAACCAGGCCATGATGAGACCCGAGATGAAGATATTGAAGCTGGCAATGGCATTGGCCATGATGATAAAGCTGGCCAGCACCATGGCCCACAGAGGCTTTTCCGTGAAGACACCGTTGTAGAGGGCCATCTGCTGGACAAAGGACTTGCGAGGAGGCACGCCGACAACATCGTCTGTTCGGATCGGAACCGCCTGTTTCTCTTCGTTACTTGTCTCCGCGTGAGCAACCTTCGCATCCTGCTCCGCCTTATTGTCCTCATCGTCTTCTGACCCGACACGGTCAATGTTGTAAACGATAGAGCGGTTGTAGGCGGTTTCTGGTACAAAGAAAATGACGAGAATGGTCTGCAGAGAAACAAAGGGCAGCAAGATGTAAAAGTTGTAGTGCCAGCCTAGGTTTGTGGTGATGAGGCCGGCGAGGACAGAGACACCGTTGCTCAGCGCGGTGAGAAAAAAGACAACCATGGCCACATAGAAACCGCGTTGGTGCACAAAATACAAGTCCGACACAACAGACGTGCACAGGGACTCGTATGCAGAAGCACCAACGCCCTGAAGAACGCGGCCGGCAACAAGAGTTGAGTAGTTTTGAGCAGACTCTGCGACAAGACAGCCGGCCAGACCAAAAATGGATGACACGACAAAGACGGGCCGCTTGCCATATTTGCGGGCAAAGGCAGAAGCAAATGGTGACACGGCACCGAGGCTGAGCAGCATGTAGCCGCTTTGCTTAGCAATATCCGAGTATGACCGGTCGAGGTCAATAGAGACTTGCACGATGCCAGCGTTCAGCATGGGGGCCTGCGTATTGTCAGAAGATATTCAATATCGTGAAGCAGGTATTAAAAAGAATGAATAAAGTGTGTACTTACTGGAACAACAGTGATGAAAGCGGTTCCCAAGAGAATAATGAAAAAGACAGAAAACTTCTTCAAGTTCGGCCAGTTCAAAGGATCGTTGGGATCCTCGGACGGCTGAGGGACAAGGACAATGTCCGCATCTCTGCCAGAGCCGCGTTTCCAAGCCTGATCTGCCTGTGGAACGTGGGCCGCAGAGATATCCAGTGTCACCGTGCCTGGAGCATGGTGCCCATCACGAGTGTCCAAGACGCCAAGACCCATGACGACGTTGAGATGCAGAAAATGTGAAATATAAGAGAAAGGTTTGAAAGTGAGGACTGAGAGAGCTAAACACGGAGAAAAACAGCAAAGGATCGGCGGTGGCATTTTATTGATATAAAAACACAACAATAATATTTCCACCTGGCTTACAATGTCTGCGTATGACAATGTTCGTTAATGGTATTGCGGAGACTTTTTTTGTGCGGGGTTAAGACTCTGGGGTAGCCTGTGAAGATTTCGGGGTTGAAATCAATTCCTGGGGTAATAAAGATTCCCTCGTTTGATTGGATTCGACGTCCAAAATGGCCGACTGCTTCCCCAGCATGAGCCACGACAACCACCACAATTTCAACATTCTATGGTATTTATCCAATGAACGGAGTAAATTCGGTACTTGGATTGTGGGGAAATCCCCACAAGACAACGGCGGTCAGACGTACGATAGACACTTGCAACTTCCATCTTCCTGGCCAAAGAACTGAACTCTTCCCCAACGCAGCGGTTTCCGTGTTTGCTAAATGTATGGAGTTCGAGGGACCACAAAACGTTGAACAATCGAATACTACATTCTGCTCTCCCCTCTCCCCTCGTCTGCCCACATCCACTTCCGCCCAAGAACTCTGTTTTTTTCTCTAGTACATGTTTCGTTTCTTCTTTGTCATAAAGAAAAAAAATCAAACCTTCCATACTTAGAGGGCACGAATTCAATAATTTCAACATAACAAAACATGATTGTGGTATTCCAGATTCCCAACCTTTCGGCCATTGGTCTTCTGATCGCTGGTCTTGTCGGCCTGTATGCGGCATACACGTTGTTTCTCGACCTGTTCTCCACCCTGAGAAATGTGCCAGGCCCAGTCTCTGCTCGCTTTTCACGTTACTGGTATTTGAAGCATGTTGCTAGAGGCTCGTTCCATGAGACAAATATTGCTCTGCACAGGAGACATGGTAAGAGGATGCCTTGAAGATAGAATTCCAGAACAGAAAACTGACGTGAGCTTTGTAGGCCCTGTTGTCCGCATTGCTCCGGGCCAGTACAGCATCGATGACCCCAGTGCTGTGAAAGCTATCTACGGCATTGGAAAATCGTTTCCCAAATCATCGTGGTATACGGCATCCAGTAGTCCGACCGCCGCATTTCCGGATCTCTTTACAGATCTCAACTCTTCGAGGCACGCTGCCAATCGACGACTTGTTGCCAACCTGTACTCGTCAACGTCCCTGCGTGCCATGGAGCCCAGTGTGGATGAATGTATCGACCTCTTTGTTACCCGCATGACGGAGCTGTCCAAGTCGCACAAGTCTTTTGATCTACAGTTCTGGATGCAATGCTACGCGTTCGATGTCATCGGCCAAATTACGGCAAGTCTTGTCAACATCCTTTTCATCGATCATAGTAGTAATTGTTCTCCACTGACACACAGCAGGTGGGAAGCCGCATGGGCTTTCTCGAAAAGGGCAGTGACGATGACAACCTGTTTGGCAGTCTGCACGACTATCTGAAATATTGTGCGGTCATTGGCGTAGTCAACGAGATTCACAGAACGCTTTCCCGCATCATGGAGATGCTTCCAGCAACGGGCATTCTACGCATGGTCCTGTTCACCACGGACCGCATTGATGAGGGCGAGAAGAAACGGAAGGCACAGGCTGTAAAGACCAAAGAACAGGACTTTCTGTCAAAGTCATTGGATTTGCACGAGGAGAATTCTCAAAAGTTTCCTCGTCCGGCCGTGAATACCCTGTGTCTGACCAATTTTGGCGCTGGCTCGGATACCACGTCCATCTCGCTTTGTGCCATTCTGTTCAATCTGATGAGCAATCCTCAATGCCTCGCCAAGGTGGGTAGCTTGTGTATTTATGTGAAATATTCAATGCAGAGGATGTGGAAACTAACCAAGGATTGTTCACCAGCTACGATCTGAAATCGACGAGAAACTTGCCGAGTTGGAGGTGGACCGAATTCCCTTCAAAGACGCACAGTCCATGCCGTATTTCCAAGCCTGCATCAAAGAGGCCCTGAGACTACATCCTGCTACTGGCCTTCCCATGGCCAGAGTTGTCCCAGAAGCTGGCGCAACAATCAGTGGAATCTTCTTCCCAGCCGGGGTGAGTTATACAAAAAACATTTCTTGCAGTTTCATAATTACTGCCGGCGATAAACTGACTTTCGTTCTTCTCACATACAGACCGTTGTGGGCATAAACTCTTGGGTCGCTCACAGGAATACCGACGTATTTGGCCCGGATGCGGACGAGTTCCGCCCCGAGCGGTGGCTCGACCATGAAAAGGAAAACCTGTCCATGATGGAGTCATATTGGCTTCCGGTATGCTATTCTCACTCTATTATCGTCCAGACACTTGTTGAGCACCGCTGACAATTTTAGTTTGGCTCTGGTTCACGCACCTGCATCGGCAAGAATATCAGTCTCCTGGAGATCAACAAGTTGATACCCGTGTTGGTGAAGAAGTTTGACTTTACGCCGGCCAAGAACTGCAATGTCAGAAATGAAAACTACTGGCTGGTTAAGCAGATAGGCATGTTTTGCCACGTTTCTGTGAGAGAGTAGCATTTTGTTGGCACTGTTAATGTTGTTTGCGAGCAGAGCTCACTTCTTGTTTTAGATACTCATTTTATATAGTGTGCCCCATGGCTTGTTTTAAGGGATATCTACGTGTCAACGAGACTGTTAAGCTTCTGTGTAAAACGCAGACAAGGTGTGGTTTCATTCTATCGTGTTTACTCTTTACCATCCTCAACAAGCAGTTTGTGTCCATGCGACACATTGTTCAGATCCGCCAAATTGAAGTAGTAGAAATAAGTTTCGCAGGTACACGGGAGCTTCACAAAAGACAAGACAGCTTACTGTTTCCTTTTCTGGCAAACTATCGTTTGAAAGCTAATCATACACGGGCAAGAGTGTGGCTGTTTTATCCCTGCTTTCTTTTTAGAACAGAGCCACTAAGATGGTCAACGCGGGGTAAGGACACAGCCATGACACGCTAGCATTGCCACCGTGCTGCATGTTCTAACCGTATGGGGGTCTGCCATGCACCGCAAACGCGAGCCTTTTCCCTGCATTCCGAAGCCCGAGTCTGGCCTTCGTCACTTTTTTCTTTCCAGTAGCACCGCGACCATTACCAGGTAGTCACTGTAAGAAGCATTACTCCGTATTTTTGTGGGTTCGGACCATGTCGGGGAAGCCGTCTTTCTTCTTGCACCGAAACCTAACTGTCTCCCACTTTCTTCCCCAGACTACGTCGTACACTTCTACGAAACAAACTCGACAAACTACAGGGTTGAATTTCCGCCCAAAACATCACTCTTTCTTCCTCATTGTTCGTTTTCTGTCGCGTAGTAAAACGCCGTGGCAGCGCGGATGCATATTATCCTTCCAAACAGCAACGGCACAGCCGTCGCCGCTCGACGGGGCCGGCCAAAGCGGCAGTATCGGTGCATACACTGTGCTAAGACATTCAAGCGCAGCGAGCACTGCATCCGCCATGAGCGCACACACACCAATGAGAAGCCTTTTGCTTGTCGTCACTGCAACAAGGCCTACTCAAGAAAGTCTGTCGTCTGTCGTCTGTCGTCTGTCATGAAACATTATTTTTATTTTCTTCCCCCCCCCCCGCCCCTTTGTCCTCTTCTGTTGAACCCTTTTACCCATGCACATGTTTCCTTCCCATATAGAACCTTGCTAACCGTCATCAAGAGACTTGGTAACCCGGCACGAGCGCACGCTCCATCCTGATACAGAGCAAGCTGGTGCTCAGGTTGTCAATGAGACGTCGCCCGGTGACAGCAGAATGGGCGACGACGGTGCCCGCGGCAATGACGGTAATGGCACCGTTTCCAACAAGATCGGACATCACCAGCTCGATGACTACAACGGCATGACCATCGGCCTTACCGAACAATCTCCGTCTCTGATGCTGCACTCCGGAGACTGTGTACCAAAACAGACAGATCGAGAGAGCGTCGGTTCTCGCAACTCACATAGCAACACTGGATCTGTTACCTCTACTTCCACTGGCAGCACTGCCTCTCAACAATCATTCCGGGCCTCGTCAGAATACTCAGAACAGATGGAGGATATCCCACTGGTCGAATCAGATATGGACATCCTCTTCGATATTAATAGCCCGATCCAAATCAACTCTCCTATCCCCACGTTAACGGAAGCTGCCCGTGTTTATGGGGTCATAGGCGGTAGCGATGATCCGCATGCCACAGAGCGGATGCCAAAAGAGCGACACGACCACCAGCACAGCGGCTCATTACAACACGAACAAATACCTTCCCCGCCACCCGCCACAGCCACCGATGGCACAAAGCCAGCGACGCAACACGCACAGATACCTTTATCTACGTACATGGACCTGGATTTGAGCAGTTTTATGTACACGGCCGACCCGTCCGGACAGATTATGGCCTTTAGCCAGGGCGACGAGGAGCCTTCCTCGCTACCACCCGACCTTGGTCAGTTTCACCTTCCTAGCCCGCTGTCCATGGGGCTGGGGCCGCTCTCAGGTCTCATCTATCCAACAGCACTACAGCAGCCTACTACACCTCAACTAGCACTCGATGCATCACGAGAACGCCACGATGCTACTGCCAGTGTTGGAGCCGAGTACATATCACAAACTACATCCGCATCCACATCCACAGCCGGATCCGGACCCACGACCTTGGCTGACACACCGGTGCTTATCCGTGACGGCCAACGCTCCTTTCCCTCGTTTACCATTGATGGGGGCATCCATCTCTCGATCAAGAACGACCTCGCTGGGCGCTTGGGCGGAGACACCAATGGCGATACTGATGGCGAGCTCCCATCGTCACGCATGTGTGCCGACTTTCTCGCCAGCTACGTGTCCAACTTCCACGGTCACCTCCCCATCATCCATCTTTCGACCTTCTCCCCTGCCACCCATCCCAGCCCCCTCGTTCTCATCATGTGTAGCATCGGCGCGCTGTACCGCCTCGACCGCAAGCGGGCACGCTGCCTTTTTGAGCTCTCGCGCAAGGCAATGGACAACTTTGACGTGTCCACCGCGGCGGTACCAAATTTGAGCCAGCCGGTCATTGTCAAGGGCTACCCGCTATGGAGCGTGCAGACACGCGTGCTCCTGACCTTTTATGCCATTATGAGCGGCGACATGGACCTGACCATGGCGGCCATGCGCGAGAACGGTGTCTACACAATCGTGTATCATGAAGCGCGAACTAGCTTGCAAGAGCACCGACGCGATTTTACACAGCTCGGCTGGGAGAGCTGGGTCACTATCGAGTCGTGGAAGCGGCTGCTAGGCTCCATGTTGATTTGCAGCACCATGATTGTGGTCGTGTTCAACCAGAATCCGGGCATGAATAGCACCATGGACCTAGAGTTTGACGCTCTCGAGGACGAGAAGCTGTGGGGTGCACAGTCGTCGGCCGAGTGGCGCGAGCTGTGCGAGGCGGCAGCTAGGCAGCAGCAGCCGAACCGGCACGAACGAAAAAAGTCACGGACCATGAAGGGCATCCTCACCGACATTATGATTGACCAGCGGCCCAACAAGCCGTTCCACGCCTATGAGGTCTCTGCTTTCAGTGGATTTATCCTGATGCACGCCATCGTTGTGCACATGTGGCAACGCGCCCAGGTGCTGCAGGCCCTCGTCGGCCACGCCCCACAGCCAGGAGCCATCTCCAACCCGACGGAAGATGCTTTCCACGACATGCTCATGTGCAATGGACTGCAAACCCTCGCTCGCTGCCAGGTATTTCTCGACGGGGCACGCTACGAGGGGAATGGCGGCAACAACGACGTCGTCAAAGACGACAACATGGCCCTAGAAGAAGAAGACGTGGAAAAGGAAGCGTCGCTCGTCTTTAATGCCAACGCCATCCTGCGCATCGCGCATGCACGTCTGTTCCGACCAGACAGCATCCACAGCTCCATCGACCTCACTAACTTACACGGCAATCGTACGGACGCGTCCATTGACTTGTTTGTCAGCAGCAAGATGGAGCGCGGCACCCTTGTGCTCAAGGCCGTGGAAAAGGCGTTTGAAGGGTTACGCGAGCCCGTGCGTATCGGCCACCTGTTTGTGCGCAAGACCGCGGCGTTCCGCTGGAGCGTCGAACAAGCTGTGGCCGGCTGGGACTGTGGTGAGTCTGTTTTCCCTGCTATTATTAATTGAATCTAAGCTAACACCCTACCCAGCCCTCCTGGTCAGCAAGTTCGTGCACGCCATCGAAATGGACGTCCTCGAGGACAAGATACCGACGGCCGATGAACGCATGTTTTGTGAGAAAGTCAAAGATGTCCTTCGAGAAGCCGAGGCCGACGTGGAAGAAGGCTCTTCTGTTGCGGCTGCCGTGGCGAAGACGTGGAGCTGGTTTTTGCGAGACGTAGGTTTTTCATCTGCGAGTGTATTTCCCTTTTAATTTTTCGTTACTGAGAATAGCTGCTAACTACAACCCAGGTTTGGATCTGGGGCCTCACGCCAGTTATGGGTGAAGCACTTGACCAGGTCGGCGAAGCGTACACAAGGGCGCTGGCCTCGAAAACCCAAAATGCAATATGATTCATGACAGCATCTTGGATATTGAAGCAAGATAATAAGTATTAGTAATTGGTCCTTAATATTCAGTATATTGATTTCCTAGTATCGAACGCGGCAATGCGTTTCAACTTTTTTTCACTGGCTTGTCTTTGGTCCTGATGGCGTTTTTAGGCGGGATTTTCAACTGTGGAAGTACGACATCTATTTGCTGATATTCTTTTCGACGGCCGAGTGTACAAATCATTCTTGGTAGTCTATGGAACTGTCTTTTTAGCACAAAATATGAATTATTGTAGCTATACCTATTGGCCCTCTCAGTGGGCAGCCATGAAATCAACGAATGTCTTGTACAGCAGGTCTTTACTGGGCGCATCAGTACCCGTGGTCACAGTAAAGACAAATGGGTTGCGGCCCGTTTCCTCTTCTGACGGTGGCTCGATGATCTTGCTCTTGCCATCTTCATAGACGGCCATGGTATGCTGTGTCTTGTTGAACGCGGGCCAGACCTCGTCGCCAGAGACAAAGGAAATAACATCCTTTCCAAACTGCTCGGCCGCCTTTCTCTGTTCAGGACTCAACTGGTCATTGAAGTTTTGAAAGAGGAAGGCCACGTCCAGAATGTGCGAGGCCTCGCCCTTGAAGAGACCCTCCCAGGGGTTCTTCTCGTTGAACGCCAAAAAGTACGATTTCTGTGGGAAATTGGCAGCTAGCTCGACCGCCGGGAGGGAGAAGGCAACATCGTTGATGTACACGAGGATGTTTTGGACTGCCTCTTCGTCGTCCTCGTCGGCCGTTGAACTTTCACCTAGTTTGTAGTGGTCGACGATGGCTGTCATAGCAGCCGAATAGCCATCCAGTGTTTTGGCGAGACTGGCCCGGAATGCCGCGGCGATCCTCTTTTTGCGCTGCATGAGACCAGAATATGCCATGATGCTTGCCTAATTCAGACGCTGTTAGCATGGAGAGGTGTGGAAGAACAAGTATTTAGAAAAAAGAATGGACGATAGAAAACGACCTCACGATAAAACCAGGACAGCTTGACTTACATCCAGCTTGGAGTTGACAATAAGAATGCTCTCAACGTGATTTGCACCAGGGAAAACAGATGCACTCTGGTCGGCCAGAGAGGCAAGAGTGACTTCTTTACGAATAATGTCGCCGTCAATCACTGGAAAAATAGGGTAATCGGGCGGGATGCGCACCCAAAAGTCTTCCTTGGGGGTATCAAGAAGAACTTTGGTCACGTCTTCCGTGGCAATACCAGCACAACCGAGCGACACAAGCACATCCTGCGCGACACCATCAGCAACGGGCACAGGTAGCTGCCCCATAAGAGGTGGCGTCCCGCCAAGAAGGATGAGGCGACGGGGGGCGGGGTTCTCGTCAAGAAGGAGGTAACCAGTTGATACTGGAGACATATGTTAGTGATCAGATCACTGGAATTTCAGAGGTATCAATTCACTGCATTCTGATGGATACTCACCTCCACCGGCGCTCTCTCCTGCAACCGTCACATTGTTTGGGTCACCACCAAATCCCTGGATGTATTCCTTAATCCACGACAGAGCAGCCCGCTGATCCCGCAGACCATTGTTTGCCTTGTACCCTGCGGCGCGCATTTCTGGGCTGGTCAGGAACCCAGGAGCACCAAGGCGGTAGTTGATGTTGACGGCGATGATGGGTTTGCCCAGGCGCAGGGAAAGCTCTACCAGTTTCGCCGTGTCGTACTGGGGCCACCAGTTGCCGCCAATGGCGAATCCGCCGCCGTGGATAAAAACGAGCACTGGAAACGCCTCTGTGCCAGCGATGGACGTGGCCTGCCTGGGCACAGAAATATTGAGGTGTAGGCCCTCGGTGTCACTGATGCCAGGGAGGTCGGGTTTCGGGAGAGTGGCCTGGATGAAACCGAGCTCTAAATCAACACCAGCAGGCGGTGACACTACTTGAGGACTAGACATTCGTGTGGAAAGCAAATTAGCATTGACTCTCGTAAACACAGTGCCAGATAAAATACCACGATCAGAGCATACCCATATTTGGTCGCATCGAGATCCTTTCCGCTGTAGCTGACAAGCTGGGGTTCTGCGAATCGATCTTGCAGGCTGGCATACTTGATGCCAAGAAACTGGGTAATGTGACCAGACTCCTTTCCAACCACTTGGCCAATAACGGGGTGGGCAAGAGACGCCATTGTGGTAAAATTTTCAAATTTCAACCTTTGAGGATCAATATTTACGATAGGAGAAGCTGCATTCAATCATCAATATTTGTTTATATACATTCCACGCATTTCTTTCTCGTGGCCCCATTGTTCATATCCGTTACTGAAAACGCGGGGCCAAATTACTCCAGGGTTGGGGGAATGCTGTAAAAATGGGGGATTTTGCGGAGTAAAAAAAAGAGGTTTCGGACCGCTGAACACCCCGATCGTGAGTACCTCTCAACAAAGTTATTTTAGACTAGTGAAGCTTTTTATTCATACCGTAGTATATTAGGAATAAGTAGCATGCCTGATTGTATGTATGATACAAGCAGTTCAGAGTAAATATTCAAAAGTAAGAGTTGAAGACCAGTCTCAAGTTGCACCCAACCAGAAACAGTGTGACCATGACCTATTTACCCCGCAATCAGAAACAAAGGCGTTGGCGGACAACTGTTTTTCCCCGGATTGTGCTCTAATTACGTCCTTTTATTTTTATGTTTCCTGCATGGGGCGTTCAATGGGGGAAACTGGGAAGTGCTTGAACATCATTCATATGCCTGCTGACAACTTGCGTATATAAAAGTGTGAGCATGATCATTACAGAGAATAAAAGACAATACAGCTTCACAATAATCTCTGTCTAAACTTACGTTACAGTCACCGGACCAGACTCACATCATATTAACAACATATAAACAAAAACAATTGTCGACAATGTCATCCGTCCCCCTTTCGTCGACCTCTGGCTTAGCACACAGTCAGTTCATCCAACTTCTGGGAGCAGCACTGCCATATTTGCCAGCCTTACTTGTCGGTGCCTGGGCCCTTTCCTGTTTCTACAGCATCTTCCTCCACCCTTTACGCAACATTCCTGGCCCTTTCCTGGCCAAGTTCACCGAGGCCTGGCGCACCTACAAGTATGCCCGGGGCAAATGGCACGAAGACGTTCTCACCTTGCACCGTACATACGGTCCAGTTGTGCGGGTATCACCCAACGAAGTTAGCATTGTTGACAAGGAGGGCATACGTAGAGTCTTCGGTCACGGCACGGGAACCAAAAAGGTGTGTTTTTCCTCTTATGGCAGTTTTCCTCTTTGCACAGACATCTTGACAATAGCTAAAAATTCGAGTTTAGACTGCGTGGTACAATACCTGGCAAGTTCCCGGTATCGGTGCCTCATTCTTTCACTCCACGGAACCTGCTGAGCACTCGTTCCTACGAAAGCGGGTCTCAGCGGCTTTTTCCATGTCCACCGTCCTGTCCCTGGAGCCCGAGATCCAAGAAGTCCAGGACGCCGTGTGGGCACAGCTAGACGACGCAGCACGCAGCGGCCGGCAGGTTGATATGCACGAGTGGGCATCGTATTTTGCTTTTGACGTGGTAGGCAAGCTAGCGCTCGGAGCGCCCATTGGCTTTGTGAAACAGGCCACCGACGTCATGGATATCATCAAGTCGATTCACATTGGTTTCTACCAGATGGCCAATATGGGCTACATCCCGGGCCAGATGTTTTGGATCAACAACCATATCTCCAAGTTCATCCTCAGCCTGTTTGCGACGGACTTTGGCAAGTTCCACAAGTGGAACAGCGACCAGCTCGCCAAGCGGCTGGCAGAGCCAGCCGAAGAAAAAGCAACACGCAAACGCGACATGCTGGACCATTTTATCTCCATGAAGGAGCCCGACGGCAGCCCGGCCACACAGGGCTCGATCCTCATCGAGGGCGGCAACATCATTGGCGCTGGCGCCGACACCACGTCCATTGGCATCCGCACCGTGCTGGCCCAGCTCGTCCTACACCCGGAGGACTACTTGCACGTACAGCAGGAAGTCGACCACGCCTACGCCCAGCGCCCCGCCGAGGGAACCGGCAGAGGCCTGCAGTACCTTGCCACAGAGAAGCTCCCCTACCTGACAGCCTGCGTGAAAGAGGCCCTACGTCTGCACCCCAGTATCCTGTGGCAGCTGCCCCGTGAGGCCCCCGCAGAGGGCATCGACATTGCCGGCCACTACATTGCCCCCAGCGCCACCATCAGCATGAGCCCCCTAGCGCAGAACCGCGACCGCGGCGTGTTTGGCGCCTCGGCCGACGAGTGGCGACCGGCCCGCTGGATTCCTGGCCAAGGTAGCACAGATTCCGAGATTAAGGAGATGGACAAGTACAACGTGACGGTAAGCAGGCACCCAGACGAAGAGACCAAAAAAAAATGCTCTGTATACAAAGTGTACAAATCTTCCGCCATGATTGTTGATCGGAATCTAACGCTGCACAGTTCGGATACGGCCCTCGGGTGTGTGTCGGCAAGAACCTCGCGACTGTTGAAATTCACAAGTTTATTGCAGACTTTGTGCACCGCTACAATGCTTGTTTCATCAATCCCTACCGGCCCTACGTCGTCAAATCGCAATGGTTCTCTTATCAAGCAGACATGTTTTTAAAGCTGGAACTCCGCGACACGGTCTCAAAGCAAGCATAGGTTTTTAACAACAAAAAAGGGCCTTTTATTTCTGTTGGAGGTCGCGTTCTCTTTCAAGCATGACAAGGTGGATGCGCGAGATCATAACCTCGGCGGAGGCTCAAATTGTACCAAATCACCAGTCCATATTAGGGATGGGGCCCAGAATGCACTTTTACTACACGTACAGCCTGCTGTTTGTTCAATGTTAACATTCAAAATGCACCAATCATATGGCATATGTTCGAATAAAACATTACCAAATATTCGAGTGGACACAATACTCCGGACCCCTTTTCTTCTGCGGTACGTGACGTAGCGTTCAGGGACGTTTAACGCACGTGGTTTGATCTACCCCAGATTTCTTGAATTCTTACCCCACAACGACGCAGCATTATGTGGGGTAGAAATTGTCAACCACGGTGTAAGTCTTTTGGTCCACTGATGGAGGGGGGTCAAAAACGAAACACAAAATACAAGTCAAGGAACAAGCACTAAAAATTCACCACAATGGGGTACATATCTAACGCGGGTAAAATCTAGATACAATCTAAAGGGGTTTACTTTTTACCTTCGACAGCTGGCTAGCTTACAGAATATGGGTTGTTTACTTGCTACGTCATTTCTAACCTCGCATATTTCAAAAGTAAGGACGGTAACACTAGACTCAGTATGCCATGACACGAAAAGGTTGATATTTGCACTACTATCGGTTATTTTCATTTCATTAAACAGTTCAAACAACACCCACCTCACTTTCCATTATGAGCGAAGACACCACGACGCGTGGCCCTGAGGGCAAACGCCAGTACATCACACACAAAAATGGTCTCAAGACGGCATACATACAGGACAACTTTACAGATCCCTGGACCAAGCCAGAGACAATTCTGATACAACACGGCTTCTGCCGCAATGCCGACCATTTCTACCACTGGGTCCCGGCGCTGGCGCGCAAGTACAATGTCATCCGCCGCGACCTGCGCGGCCACGGCTACTCCGACTATCCAGCTCCCGGCAGCAACTACGATTACTCGCCGTCGACCATCCTAGAGGAAATCAAAGACACACTCGATCAGCTAGGCATTGAAAAGGCACACCTTATGGGCGAGTCTACCAGTGGCATGCTGTTTGAAGCGTTTGCAGCCACGTATCCAGACTATGTCCTGTCGCTCACTGTCTGCTCGTCACCGACTTATCTGTCAGTATTGGGACAGCAGTTTCTCGCTTTTGGTGAGATCTCATGGCCCGAGGCTTGCCGCAAGTTGGGCTCCCGTGGATGGGCTGAGCGACTGTCCGGTGCACAGGGCACAGTTGCCTCGAACGACCCGGACTTCGTGCGCTGGTGGATCGATACTGTTGCCATCAGTGACGGTGAGGGCCTAGCAGGATACGCAGAGTTCCTGTGCAATCTGGATGTGCGGCCGTTTTTGTCCGCAATCAAAGCACCTATGCTCATACTCGCACCGAAGAACAGCGCAATGGTTACCGTGGAGTCCATGGAGGAACTGGCTGCATCGGTGCCGACTTCACGCTTGGTGCTGATCGGTGCAGCGGGCCACGAGATCTACTGTGAGGCAGCAGAGGCCTGCCAGGAAGCGACATTGAAGTTCTTAAACGATTTCCAGTAGAAGTAGACTGGGGTGTACATAAAGTAAAACATTTAATACCGTCCGTTACAGCATTGAGACAATATTTCTGCCTTCTGGGTCCCGCTATTATTGCGTAGAACAAAACTTATTTTAATAATCCCAAATCATAAATTTAATTGTATCAGTAAATATTATTGGTTATTCGAAACAAGAATATTTTTATATTTATCCACGAAGCAAATGTGTAAATAATTTCTAAAATGGAAAACTTCGGGAATAAGTTAAAATACATTGTGAAGAACGTTAAGGTGTTTAATAATTTTGCAGTATGATACTTGTGAGTAACATTCTTGAAAATGCTCTTGTATACGAATAGAGAGACAAAACAGTAACACAAACAGTTATGCAGTTCACGAACAAAGACATCAGAGTAAATCTATCGATTTCTGTCATAATTTGTGACCTAATATGTACACATAGTTGTTGCTGCCGTGCCACCATCATAGTACCCGTAGTAAAATCTGTTCAGGAAATGACCACCCAAAAAGCCATGTTCCTTTGATAGGCATACACAAATAATGCTTATTCAAGCCACCACCATGCCATTCACATCGACTTTAATATTGCCAAGGTAGAAACCGTCGACTTGAGCTTGCTCCCACTCCTGCTTCAGTACATCGAGTCTCTCTTGGCTTCGCGGCGTAAACCGCACCTTGAACGGCTTAGGCAGTGTGTTGACACCTTCTTCGTAGGCATCATCTGAGAGATCCATTGGCAGCGGCTTCTTGTTTTCGTCCAGCGGCGGCTCAATCTTAAATGCCCATAAGATCTTGGCCAGGGTGATGTAAAGGCTGTTCTCGGCCAAGTGCAGGCCCGGGCAGATTCTGCGGCCGCCGCCAAAGTCAAAATGGTCGCGCTGACGTGCATCACCGGCGGAATAGTACCCGGCCTTGTGGGGGTAGGCCAGGTAGCGAGAAGGGTCGAACTTTTCGGAATCGTTCCACTTGTTGGGGTCAAAATGGAGGACGTACTGGCTCATGCAAACAATCGTGTTCTTGGGAATTACATAGTTCTTGTACACAACGTCACCCGTGGTGTAGTGTGGTGTTCCGATAGTCGTCACCGGCCGGATGCGGAGCACTTCTTTGCCAATGGCCCAGATGTACGGCAAATGATTCTCGTCGGCGTAGCTGGGGGAGCGGTCATCGCCTACGACGCGTGTAAGCTCCGCGTTGGCCATTTCCTGCACTTCAGGGCAGGCGGCAAGGTACATGATACAGCTGTTCAAAGCAGACGAAGTAGTCTCTGAGCCAGCTTCTAGCATGGCTATAAATGTTTTCACAAGTATTAGCGTACCATTTCAGCGTGTTCAGTACAAAAGGAGAAGATGGAAATGCAGAACGAAAACCCGAATGACTTACAACCCGCGACAAACGCAGCCTGTTCTTCTGTGATGTCCTGCTTCTTAAAGTCGGTTTCCAGGAACTGCTTGACAAAGCATTCTGGTGCTTTGCCTCCCCGTATCTGGTCTTTGAGCCGGTTCCAGTGCTTCATCCAGACCACCAATTGTTTTTTGTAGCCCCGCACAGCATGAGGACGCCACCATTGCATCCACGTTGGCAGTCTTGCGAGAGCTGGGAGCAGGTCGGCCACGTATCCGCCGGGCGCCGCAGCAGTGGTGAAGTCGTTCATAATTTGATATATTTCACGGACATCGTCGCAGTCCTAGAGAGAGTCACACATTAGCATGAGCTTGGGCACAAATGGCAAACGAAAGAAACATACCCATACTGGCGCGCGCCGCCCGTACGTGCTGGTTAAGACAACCGAAGTGGTGTATCGTCTGATATGGGTGTAAAAGGACATTTCATCCACATTGTCGGTGGCCAGGTCGTAGATCAGCTTCTTGGCTTCAAACTCTTGGCTTGGCTTGTATGTCTCCGACGCCTTGGGCGTCAACAGCTTGTGCACAATGGCACGCAGTTTCCGCCACTTTGGACCGTATGTGAGGAACAGCAGTCGATTGCCACCAGAAAACACGTCAGAGGCCACTGGCATGGGCGTCCGTCCCGACGTGATGGCCGATTGCTTGTCAAATATTTCCCGTACCGCCTCGGAGCTGCACAGGATGACCCAGTTGTCGTTTCCCAGTTTTAGCCGAAACAGTTCGCCGTACTGGTTTGCCCAGAGCTGGAACATGCGATGAGGGCGTGATCCCATCTGGAGAATGTTGCCAATAACAGGCAGACCCGGCGGACCAGGGATTGCCCGGAGCGACGTTGGCACCGACGTGCCCCACATTGTGGCCAACGCCAGCAACAACAGCAGGCCGCCAACAACCGTCGCCGGCGTGGCTGCTGGTAAATATTGTTGTGCTAGTCCAGTAATTGCCATTGTGGACCAACTCTCAATGATAATAATGAGACTGGGGAAAATGAGAGAGAGCCGAATGTCGATTGTGTGAAAATGTACCAGAGCAAAGTATGGGACTTCTGAGAGATCTCGTGCAGCTCTTCACTTGGTTTTTTTTTGTTTCTTTCTGTTATATCTGGTTGATTTTTGGAAGTAGACATTTGTGTTTGGAGAAAGTCCTCTTTTGCCAGTTCTTGGGGTCACAACTGTAAAACATGGAGCTGTGGGGGCACTCCATGTTTGTGCCACCAATTGTGTGGGGGTTGTTTTTGGCTTTTGTTGGAGTACCCCAACATCTTGACCAACGCAAGTTCATGTAGAATCTTTAATACGCCTTTTGTTGTACACCCGTGTTCCTTTTCTTCTGACGATACTCTCATCTCACGTTTCGATATTGGCCGCAGAATTTTTTTCGACCATGCCGACCCTCAACATTGGTATCATTGGCCCGGCGGGTTTTGGCGGCTCCTATTTGACCGTGGAGCTCATTAATAGAGGTCACCGCGTGCGTGGCATATCCCGGCACCCCGAGAAGCTTGGCCGTCACAAGTCCTATACTCCGTATTCAATCGACCTCGAGAGGTCCCCCATCGAAGAGATCTCAAAGGCTTTCTCAGGCCTCGATGTGCTCGTCAACGAATACGGCCCGCACACGGCCGGTGAGGATGCTCTACAGTACCGTAAGCAGACATCCACAATATGCCAAGAATATATTCTACCTACTGACACAATGCAGAACCCTTCCTGGAGCTTACGAGAAAAATTATTCTTGCGGCCAAGGACAGCAAGGTCGGCTACTTTATCATGGTTGGCGGCTGTGGCTCGCTGAACCTGCCGGGCACACAGTTCCGCACATGCTCCGAGAGCCGTGATTGGTGGCTGGCCTACCGGCGCGCCATTGCCAAGAGTCATGCCCATGTTGCCTACATGGAGGAGCGCCTGGGCTCCATGGGCAAGGAGCTACGTGAATACCGCGACGCCTGGGATGCTGTACGCCAGGGTACTGCCACAGATGCCACGCGCCAAACCATTGATGCGTACGAGCAGAAGGTGCTCAGCAACGACAAGGCCAAGACCTTTGTAACCGCCTGCCGCACGTCTTTTATGTTCTTTCACGGCAACACCTCCTTCCGGTGGACTTACGTCTCCCCGTCAGCCCTCTACCGCCCGGGCAAGCGTACGGGCAGCTACGAGACCATCTTCGACGAGATACCCCTCAAACCCGTGTCCAACGGCGCCGATCCAAGTAGTTTGGAAGACCGGTTGCATGGAATTACTGCCGCTGACCTGGCCATTGCCATTGCTGACGAGGCTGAAAACCAGGGCCGGATTGGCCGTCACTGGAGCGCGTATGCAGACTTGTCTGATGACACGCCCACACCGTCATACGTGACTTTGAGTTAATCCAAGGACTTGATTTTACTGTCAATGTAGACCTGAAATGTGAACAAAAAAAATCAAAAAATACACATTAATATCTCCCCGTCTATGTCAGAGCCTGAACATCGAAAATCACATGGAATGGGGCGTGAAATTGGCAGATATGTTGAGAACAAATGGAACAAATGAACCATTGATCACATCCGCAAGTATGGTAACGCGCGGAGACTTTCATACTTGGCAGTGCAGGTGATCCTCGTGTAGGCATTCATGATTTAAAATTTAAAATTAATCCGCTTCCTTTCCCGACAGTACGCCTTTTTGCTTTTTTGTTTTCTCGCAATTTTATTTCCCGTTCAACTACCCGCAATTTTTCCTTTTTATTTTCAGGCACTGGTGGAATCACCAAGGCGTGTAGACCTCGTGCGACCTCCTGGCCGGGCAGTCGGCTGTCTGTCACGGCCACCAGTGCATTTAATACGAGGCAGAATGCTGCCCTTTCCTTTTAAGCGGCCGACAGCTCATAGTTTTCTACATAGTAATCGCATTATCTTGAAGATGTACGAATGATCGATGCGTTGTCATTTTCTTCATATTCGGGGGCCAGATTTTTCGCAAAGTAATGACTTTGCAAGGAAACGCATGTCGTTGCCTAAACATTTTCATCGCCTGCATAATCGTGGTGGAAGACTGAAGACACATTGGGAACGCCTGGGTCAACATATCAGGTCGGTCTAAAACTCCGTTCTCTGATGAGATACCAGGAATTGCGAATACCAGACAGGTGATGATAGTTTTGTCTTAAAAAGACTTGACGAGGAAGTCTTCAGAGCCTCATTTTGTTTTCCGCAGGCAGCAGTGTGCAAGCCTTGGAAGGTGAAGGAAAGCCTTGCACAGATAACTTCAAGATGTACGATGGATGAGTGTAAATGAAATATAAATATGGCGTGTCGAGGTACTCGTTTTCATTGAAAGAATGGTACACTCCAGCAACAGCATCATACTTTCCACCTCGATATCACATATTTGGAACCGAAATAAAAGCGGTCAGCAACAATACCCGAGAACATAAATTCTTGCCAACAGTAGGTACTAACAGTGGCGGTTTTTCCTTGGTTCCACATAATACTGAAACAAACTCTTGCCAGAAAGCAGCCACAATGTGTCAGAGAATGCACACTGAGGACATTTTCACTTGTGGCCATGGAGTTTCCAAAACACAATTTTACGAATGCGATGATGCCAGGGAGCTCGCTATTCAGTGTGATAAGATGGAGGATGTTTACTTCGGCTCGTCGCGTGCATCCGGCCTTTGCCCCGACTGTCGCTAGGCTGTTCCATTAACGCCCGGGGGAAGTAATTTTACTTCGCTAACCAGCTGGCAAGCGACGTGCTTCTAGCGGCTAGGATCCTGTGGGCTTGATCGTGTGTGGAAGCACTGGTCATATAACAAGTACGGGCTACACATGTTTACTTTTTCTATTGTTGAGGGATTTGGATATTGTCTTTTGAGTTCATTCTTTCCGTAGATAGGTAGATAGCAAAATACATAACATATGCAAATATTTGCGACAGCATAACATTGTGCACTGCCATGACTTCAGTTACTTTGGCCCCCAGGATAGAAAGCGTCACATGACGCACTTGCGCATCACGTGTGTTGCTGCTGCCGTCCCAGACATCCAGCCCCTCCAAAAAGACAAGCAACATCGACAGCGACGATACGTAGGACAACAACGTGAATAATGGCTACGGAATAAATGGGCCTTAGGAGACTCAATTGACACGATGGCCGCGTCCACCCCTGGTCCAGATGCAGCGATGCCTGAGATAATCGATGCCGTGACGGGTGTCAATAGAAAACGAAAGGGCCCCGCAAAGACCACGGTTCATAAAGAAACAATCATCAAGCATGATTCGGAAGAAGGGCGCGTGCTGGTAAGTCTAAATCTACCGATGTGTTTTTTTTTGTGTACAAAGATTCATAGTTGACACGTCAGCGAACCATGATTGGCACTGGGAACTCGGGCACAGTCCATCTTCTCCCGGGAGGCACACAGGTCCGGAAAGCAGTATCACGATGGCGACAGGATCAAGAGGTCATTGAGCGACAGGTTGTGCATTTGCGTAACGAAATCGCCATTTATAAACATTTGCCGCAGAATCATTACCGGTTTGTTCGCTTTTGCGACTCCTTTGATGACGGCAAGGAGAACGTCACGATCGACTTGGAATATATGCCCCACGGCACCCTGCACGAGTACCTGCGAGGGTATACGTTACGGCAATTTATGGATACTCGCCTTGGTCCAAACGAAACGCAAGCCGACAAGGAGCGCAGGATGCGCCGGTGACACGACTCAATTCCCCTGCGTCAAAGGGCCCGCTGGGCCTTGGAGGCTGCCGATGCCGTTGTGGCATTGCATGCCAACGATGTTATTCACTCCGATCTCAAACCTGATAATATGGGCGTTGATACCAATCTCAGTGTCCGCATCTTCGACTTTGCGGGGTCATCTCTAAAGGGATCACAGGCTCTGTCGTTGGAAAGTACGCGCTATTACATGCCACGGAAAAGGTGGGACGACTATGGGGTAGTGACGGACTGCTTTGCCCTTGGGTCGAGTATCTACCACATTGTCACGGGTCTTAGGCCTTATGATAAGGTGCCGGATCGAGAGGTCGATGCACGCTACGAGCGTGGTGAATTTCCGGATCTTTCGGGTGTCACTGAGCCTGAAGATGCGTCAGATACGAGTGGAATCAGCCATGCCACTAGTATGTTGCTCTTTGCTAAAACAATTCGAATGTGCTGGCACGGTGGCTTTGCGTCGGCACAGGAGGTTCTGGAATCACTGGAGAACGAAGTTGTGTGCACATTCGACGATGGTGGTATTTCTTTCATTTCGGAAATGAGTGGCATCAACTTGGACATACGCCGGAGAAACAAAAGTCATGCTGCACAGCAACTTTAGTACTAACTCGGGCACAAAATTTTCCGTCATCCACGAGAGCACAGCCACCGAACTCTTAGCTGGCCGAGTCAAGAGTTTATTTTTTTTAAAAAAAAAAAAAAATCAGTCTATTCAATAACAAACTAAGTGAAACTTGTTGAAAGGAGGCATGGTTGGTGTCCAAGTACGCTAAAAAAAAGATTACAGTGACAGTTGAACTCAACACTTGGCGGGCCCTTGGAAACGTCAGAAACTCGGCGCTGGCGCGACGGAAGCTAGGGACCTGCCGGTAGCCTGACCCACTGTATTTGGACCCTGAGAACTGGTATTTTCAGACAGCACCGCAATATCAGCCTATCGATAATATTACCGCGCCATCCGGACTTTCCTAGACTCTTACCCTTCTCTTGCGATATCTACTGACCTCGAGGTCAGACAGTTCTTTAAAATTGTCGACGTTTTTCTAGAAACGACCGTCCAAGAGAACACTGAACAAGTAGAGGAGATCTTAGTCCATCTCGATGAGTGGGAAGAGTTTCTAGTATGATATGGTCCAAAGGGTCAACAGCTGGCAACAGCCGTGTTTGTTGACAAAATAACCCTGATGGCGATCCGGCTCGGTTTACCCACGCGCAGTTTTACCCGTCTCGTGAAAAAGGAATTGTTCCGACAAATTTTATCTAGGGATATTTTGGGAGCATTGAGAAACTATACGGGGTCCGAATATGACGATTTGGGATGCGAGGAGCTAGGACGTGAGGAGTGCGAGTGTCAGCAGCTCGAATAGGTGTCGGTGTCTATCTACTTCTTTGTCCAGCAGTGACACTTCTACTTCCAATGCTTCTAGTTTGATGCGCGTGAGGAGATCCGGGGTTTGAAGACAGCTGTAAGATTATTTTGAGTCCTAATTGTATACACCGCGGGAGGCCGTCTTTATGGGATGTCTTCGGATTGGGTATGCGATGATTGTGGACACATGCAAACATGAGTTGACAGTTTCTTACCTCCTTGCACTACCACGATGATGAATATCCTAGTAACTCGAGAAGCCTCTCTTGCCTGTATTGCCTTCCTTCACTCTGCAGTGATTCATTGATATCCTAGCCGAGGTCACCCGTATCTGTTTATATATTACTTGACTGATGCCATGCAACTCCAGTGCACGGTCCATAGAACCTATAAATTAACATGGTTATTTCAACTTGTATGATACAAGTTGGCTCCATCTATATCGTCTTTTTGTCTCGCGCCAAAGCATCAGTCAGAATGGAGAACTTCCACTTGCGCAGCATAAAGAACCGCGCCCAGTTGCTCCCCAAGAAACCCAGCACCCACATGGGTCCACTCAATGTACCGAGCATCATTGTCTCGCGTGTACCGCCAAACCGCCAAGGTCCCAATTCCAACCAGCCGGCACCCTTGAGGGACTCGGACACAACTTGCTTGGCATAGGCCTCTGGTAACATGCGCTGTCCACTGCCTGCCGATTGCTGGAGACTGCGCATACTATCATACAGACTGTCGGTCGGCCACTCGGGTGGCGGTGCGCGCTTCCCAAGCTGCGACTGGATGAAAGCCGTCGTGACATTGAGGACGCGGACGCCAAACGGAGCGACTTCGACAGACAAAGTACGGCTGTATGATGCCAATGCAGCCTTGGTCATGGCGTAGGCGCCCTTGAATGGAAATGGCAGGCTCTCGGATGCCGACGAGATGTTGACAACCAGCCCCTTAGCTTCAATGAGCGATGGCAGGAGCTGATTAGTAAGTCCAACGACAGATACAAGATTTGTTTCGAAGAGGGCGCGCAGCCGGGACAGCTCAACGTCCGCCAGTGGCATCTGGTATGTCGTGCCGGCATTGTTGACTAGAATATCGAGGCGACCAGCGGTGATTTCAGACACAGACTTGACGGCGGCAGCTACGCTCTCCTCGTTGTCGACATCAAGGAGGACCGTCTCGAGGCCGAGGGCGGCGAGGTCTGTCAGAGCCTCCGGTCGGCGAGCTGATGCAATGACTTTGCAGCCGCGTGCATGGTACTCACGGGCTAGAGCATTGCCAATTCCACCAGGTGAGCACCTGTTGACCCATGTACTCTCGTGTTAGTGCTTCGCAATTACTTGCAACGTGAAGTAGGTGCTTAGATAATGAGGCTGAAAAGGGCGATCTTACCCAGTGATGAAGACAGTTTGCTGTGCAGGCGCCATTACGTAGTTGTTTTCTTGATGACACCAAGTTGTTGATTTTTAAAAACAAAAAATTCCAATGTATCAGATACAGATGCGTGTTTTTGTTGGATTTGCTGATTGTCGTCATCGAAGGGAGACGTCAAAAAGTCCATTGCATAAGCAGCTTCTGCCTTTTGATATCACGTGGTTGCGCCCCGCCTTGTCCTTGTCGTTCCCGCGCGTTCCCATTGGCTGTATATACATCTACGCCCCACTATGTTTACTTTTCCCCTAATTCTTGCCCGACGTTCAAGATCATGGCCGTTTTTATTTCTGTTTCCGTCATTATGTAAAAGAGGAGATTTGCATGCTCTTATTTGCTTTTTTATTTTATTCTCATTTTCTTGTCCTTTTATTCTCCATTTTTTTTCACGTCGTAATTTTTGGGGGTTTATTTTTTTGTCAAGATCCAAATTAAGAGCAGCATTTTCTAGCATGAATTTTGTTATAACATTGAACAACAAACTTCAAAAAAATAAATAAAAACGTTCCATCGATTTCACAGTCATGCAAACAACCAGCCGATAGAATTCTAAGCGTCTTCAACGTCTTTACGGATCACTGGCCCATTAATTTCTTACTACCAGCAATGTTCATTTCTGCTATTCTCATGCCCTGGTTTCTCATAAAGATATATTATTGAGGCGGGACGATAGCGTGCGGCACATTGCGGTACAGCAGCGTGGAAATTAGATTACTTTGACCCGTGGTGTTATCACGTTGCGCTATCAAGCAGCAACGGAAAGATTGGCGTTAAGGATTGCCCCTTTCTTGTTGTACGCTGATCTCTGCAGCAAATAACCAGGCTCAAAATATATAACGACTGAAAACACGCGTCATACCTTAGCAGACTTTTGCTCAACGTCGGGTTTGTCTTCATCTTCCCACGACCTTGACTGAATTCAACAATATCGTATTTTCCTCCCACCTGCCACCATTTCGACAAAATGCCCGAGATTTTTCTTTCCAACGGTCATCGAGTGACAATCGAGAGGCTTGACAATAATGGCAACCCTATTGAAGGGGAGGAGATTGATGCAGCCGTGATTGCCATGATGGAGGAACAACAACGTCAGATTGAGCTCTCCAACCGCTACCAAAACCAAAACTCTGAGATTCAAGAAGAGTCTCTTGCACGGAGAGAGCCACCCTACCAAACCTATGAAGAAATCACCGCCGCTCAGTATATTCAGTGGGTGCGGCCAGCACCAGACGGCATCGAGCGCCTTTTTTGGACACTCAACAATCCCCTCGAAACATCTGTCGGCGTCTTTGAGACCATAAAGAATAAGGCTGGCAACGAGACTAGAGTGTGTGTGCCATATTACGACAAGTCAAATGGTACTTGGCATCCTGTCTCGATAATGCCCGTCTCGGAGCCACGAGTCTCATCCATGACGGTCCGCGTCCACGAGTTTGAAGACTGGGAAGCCTTGTGGGAATGCATACACGAGCTGGACTACGAGTACATGGACCCGAGCGAAGAGGAGATTGAGCGGATTCGAACCACGGGGATCTCGTTGATTCCCAGTGGAGTGTGCCAACTCGCCGAATGGGGGCTAGTGAAGACGCCCTCTAAGTCGGAGAATGGCCGCATTCTCAACAAAGACGACGCCGACGACAGTGCTGGCCACATTCAAGTCATTGCCTGCTGCGGCATCCCGCGGCCCATTGACAAGGAGAATGTGACCATCGAAGTCCGACCATCCAACCCCGACGGGCCCAACGGGGGCTACGTGACGGTTCACGACTACGTCTCGACTGTCCACCCTTGGTTGATGGGTATGAAGAGCGACCTGTTCAACGCTTTGGGACATAGAGATGAAGATTTGCGCGTGCTTCCCGACGACACGCCCTTAATGTGTATTGGAACACTTTTGGGCCGAGCCCAAGTCAAGAAGACGGTCGATTTTCTTCACGAGTCCGGGGTTCCACCCGAGACGGTGTCTGCATACACTGCTGGCCAAGACGTCACATACAAAGACAAGAAAGTTTCCCACAAACACAACGACACGCTAACGCCGGTCACGAGGGAACTGATTCGTAGAAAAATATTCGACAAATGGCCGGAGCCCAGACCAGAGGACGACCTCCAAAAAGAAGCTCTCGCGCGAACAGAGCCGCCCTACCGAACTTACGAAGACCTGAATGTTGAGCTGCCTAGCCAATGGACCCACGTCGCACCAGATACTCTTTCACGTCTCTTTTGGACGTACAATGGCTCTCTCGAAACAGCCATTGGAGTCTTCGAGAGAGACGAAGAAGGAAACGACAGAGCTGTTTGCGTACCATACTTTAACGCTACCGGCGGCACACCGCACCCCATCTCAAAGATGGCCGTTTCCGAGCCACGGGTGTCGTCCATCACCGTTCACCTGTATCAGCTGGAGGATTGGGAGAGAAACTGGAAAGAGGTCCACTGGGAGCACTGGAGAAATGACGCGCCAAGTGAGGAGGAGCTGAAGAATGCTCAGGACGGGTTTCGCCTGATGAGTGATGAACAAGAACGCAGCCATCATGCCGAGTGGGGCGTGCTGAACCAGAAGCGCCCCGATGTCAGGTTCGACTACATCAAGGACGACGATTATTCCACCGATGATGATGGCGATGCCGACGACGAAATGCAAATCATCGGTGTCATCGGCTGCTGCAACACCCCCCGGCCCATTGACAAAGATGCTACCATTGTGGTACATCCTGCCAACAAGAACGGCCCCGACGGTGGATACGTTACCGTGCACGACTTTATCACCATGGTGCACCCCTGGGCCTTGAGCCTGCGTGGCGAGGTTCTCCAGGCCATGTCCGAGAGAAATGGAAACAAAGAGGCAATGCCTACGAGTACCGCATTGATTTTTGGATGCGAACACCCTGAAAGCCTTCATGTTGTCGAAATCAAGGACCACATACACACCAAGAGCATACCCCCGGAAACGGTGGCTGCGTTCACTGTCGGACAGGACGTGGTCTACAAAGAGTCTACCGACGAAAAGAAAGTTGATACTATGACGCCATTCATTGAGGACTTGATTAGGAATGGGTACACGGACAAGTGGCCAGGTCCAAGGCAATAGGCATCGGCGTTGGGAGAGTGTTGCATGGAAGTGTAGATGGATATGCTTACCTCCTTGTTGCACCAAACCCGTTTGTTTTTAGGCTTCATTTTTGCAAGATTTTGTTTTGATTCATTATTTTGGTGTTACGAGCATGATGCTGTTTTTGCCAGTCAATTTAATTGCATTTAATCGTGATGTTCGGTCTTTATTGTCTTTTCGTCTTTTTATCCCACAGAGATACCTAACACCCGTTTCTTGTGGCGAAAGAATGACGTACATGGAAGCTTTCCCTTGTAACGATGACTGGCTTTCATGAGTACAGAAAGTAAACGGGGCGGGAACGGACACCGAATCCGATACACAATTCCAGAGCCTAGAAAGCGGACCGCGACGGGAAAGATGCTGGAGTGTGACGATTCGTGAAGAGCATGTCGCGTAACTACCCCAAATTTCCGTTTCGCGACAGCCGATTGACCCGACAGATGCCGGATGCACACCTAGCCAGTTGACAACCTAGCGCCCCATTCTGCCCAATTAATTACCCCATTTGGAGACGCCGAGATGTGAGCTTCGCGTGGGTAACACCGAAGTCTAAGTGTCCACGAGAAAAATAAATGAGAGAAATGATTACAAAGACCTCCACAAGGTAAATACCACATTCGGTGTGTATTAATTTCAGTGTCGTTCTATTTTCATTTGAACTTCTTTTCTTCACCGCCAAACAACAAAGACAGCAACAACGATAACACGCCAAAATGAGCGACACAGCAAGAAGCCGACTCGGCCAGATCCAGGGCCACCTATCGACGCCCAAGACAGTGCAAGATGTCTACATTATCAGCGCGGCACGAACGCCGACGGCGAAGGTAAGTCACGAAGACGCAGTCCGATTGAGAGAGCGTGCTCTGAAGAATGTAGTTCAACGGAAAGTTCAAGTCGATCCCGGCAACCCGCCTCGGCGCCGTTGCCATCAAGGCCGCGCTCGGCAAGACGTCGGTCCCTGTCGAAGCAGTGAGCGACGTCTACATGGGCAATGTTCTGCAGGCAGGTGAGGGCCAGGCACCGGCTCGGCAAGCGATGCTGTTTGCCGGTCTGCCGTCCACCATTGAAGCCGTGACGGTCAACAAGGTCTGCTCGTCGGGCCTCAAGGCAGTGATGATGGCAGCACAGAACATCCAACTCGGCCTGTCGGCAGCCCAGGTGGCCGGTGGCATGGAGAGCATGAGCCAGGTTCCCTACTTCATCCCGCGGTCGTCACACAACCCGGCCTTTGGCGATATGCAGCTGCAGGATGGGCTGATCAAGGACGGGTTGTGGGATGTGTACAACCAAGTGCACATGGGCACATGTGCTGAGCACACGGCAAAGAAGTTCAAGATGACGAGAGAGGAGCAGGACGCATTTGCTGTACGGAGTTTCCGGCGGGCACAGGAGGCGTGGAAGGCAAAGAAGTTTGACGAGGAGATTGCACCCGTTGAGGTGGCTGGCCCACGCAAGGGCGACAAGCCAACTGTCGTGGCCGAAGACGAAGGCTACAAGACACTCAACGAGGCCAAAGTGCCGACACTGCGGCCGGTGTTTGCCAAGAAGGGCGAGCAGGGCACGATCACGGCGGCTAATGCGAGTACAATGAACGACGGTGCCAGTGCAGTATTGCTTGTGTCAAAAGAACTCGCCGCACAGCACGGAGGCAGCAGTCGTGTGCTGTCCCGTATCGTGTCATATGCCGATGCTGCCGTAGAGCCAATCGACTATGCCGAGGCACCGGCTAAGGCCATCAAATTGGCGCTGGCGCGTGCTGGTCTTACCGTCAAGGACATTGCGCGGTGGGAGGTCAACGAGGCGTTTGCTGTCGTAGTGAAGGTGACGGAGCAGCTGCTGGGACTTGATGATAACACTGCACCTGTCAACGTCACTGGTGGTGCCATCTCTCTGGGCCACGCACTGGGCAGCTCCGGTTCCCGACTGTTGACATCCATGGTTCACCAGCTCAAGGTTGGCGAGTACGGCGTTGTTGCTCTTTGCAATGGCGGCGGTGCAGGCAGTGCCATGGTCATCCAGAGGGTGGATGATGTGAAGGTATAAAGTGTACCGCGATTTATATGGTCTAGAATTAGCTAATTAAGAATAATTGCCATTGTCAGTTGTCAGTTGGTGCCTTCAATTGCAATTGCATGAGAAAAACGAGATTTGCTAGAGAGGAAAGGGAAATAAACGAAAGAGCACCGAGAAAACAAATAAAGGATAAATGCTCCGTATTTATCTACAATTTTAACTTTCATTTCAATATACTTCGTCCATGTAGAGCACGGCAAGAGCAGAACATACTGTCAATTCTCCAGCGATGACGGCGAAGACCTACTAGGATCTCGGCGCTTTGGAAGCAGACTGCCGGCAAAGTGGATACGGGCTGCCGGGGCACTTAGGCCAATGAAAAGCCATCGCAATGGGTTCCACTCCCAGCTTTGCGCCAAGGAGATAAGCAACAAACGGTATGACAAAAGCAATGTGGTAGCCTCGAAGCCCACCACGATAAGACAAATCGGCTCTGACTTGTTATCGTCGTCATGTCGCGGCTTCACGCGTAGGAGTGACTCCGTCGTCAACTTATTTACATGACCTGTGCTAGTACATACAAGATGGACACCTTAAACCGCCCGCCGGATACAGAGACCGGGCGCACATACCGCTCCAAGAAGCAGCGGCCATGCGATATCTGCCGCGTCCGGCGCGTGCAGTGCAAGTCACTCCGACAACTCGATGGTAGCAGAGACACGTCACTGTGCCAGATGTGTGTCCGACTGGGTCTGAACTGCACATTTGAGCAAGGGCCACCACGGAAACGGTGTCGAGACACCTCCGATCGACCTACAACAGAGGCAGCACGGCCACGTCCGACGACACAAGCGACCGTTGCCCGTCCATCGGTATCACCGGCTGGGTCACCGGGAAACATACAAAATCCGCTCCCGCCACATACAGCTGGTCGCATCGGCCCTACCAGCCCGAATAATGCTCACCTCGGACAAGATGCAATGTCGATGGACCTGGGAATGGACCAGGACCATCTGGCGATGATGGACTGGTGGGCAACTATGGAAATTCCTCCGCAGGGTAAGAAATACATCTCTGTCCTTAATTCAGTATCGAGTATTAATGTCCGATTCTACGAGCAGACACCAGCCCTACGAACGGTAACTCCCACTTCCCATTACCGCATCGCCAGTTCGACATCAACAATACCGATATCTTCACCCGAAGTCCAATGCGGCAGGCTTTATCACCAATTGTGTCCCCGGTGGGAAGCAACAACATCGACACGAACAATGGCGACAACCGATCTTCTGTCGTGTCTGGAAATTCACCACATCTCTTACATGCCTCTCGTCGACTGTCCAATCTATCCTCGACTCCCACGTGGTCCCAAGAGTTCTCACTTGAGTCACACCAAGGTCACTCTCACCAGTTGTTAGGGCTGTCCGGGGAGTCTGATCCGTACTTCTTACGCCACTATGTCTACAACAAATTCGACACCTATCGCATGTTTCGGTTGCACTTCCGGAAAGTCATTGATGATGCGTTGGTACCAGGGCCAGTACCACCATCAGACAATGCGGATAATCTACGTCCAATGCCGTCCAGTCCAATGCCAGTACAGTTCGTTATTTCCGACGAAGCAATCTGGGCCAATGACGTCCATTCTGTCGAGGGGATCTTTAACGGGAGCAGTACAGAGGAGACGGACACAGTTCTATTGAAAAAGCTTGTCCCTCAAGAGCTGGCCATACGGTTGTTGAAACTTTATATTCAGTTTGTCCACCCTCGATATCCCGTTTTGTCGTTGCATAATCTGGAGCGAATGTCAGGCCACGCACAACAAAGCGCTCACAGTCCAGCCACAGACGACACAGGCCGTGGACAACTGAACCCGGCTCCAGAAGACCACGTCGAGGGCTGGCAGTTTCAGCATCCCAACACGAATGCGAGACCAAATGGCTCGTTATCGTTTCCTGTTGGCCTTCGTTGTGCCGTCTATGCCCTTGCTGCACCATTTGCCTTTCTTGACGACCAACTCAGCGTTTCCCGTGGCTATCGTGAAGGCTCAACAGACGAGCTATGGGCCATTGCCCACCGTAGCTTCCAGCGTGCCAACCGGTTGTCGCATTTGTCCTCGCTGCAACTTTGTTTGCTTTTGTTGCAGCAACCACCACAGAGCTATGTGGCAGCCGAGCCTCCGAGCTTTTGGGCGCTGTCATGCACATCCCTCGCCATTGCTGAGAGCCTGGGGTTGGGCCTCGACCCAGATGGTTGGCGACTGCCACGGTCTGAAGTAATTTTACGACGCCGGTTATGGTGGTTGACGCACACAACACACATCTGGAATGCCATTGTGTTTGGCCGGCCGTCCCATATACACAAGGATGACTGGGATGTGGCTCCATTGCGACCGGATGACTTTGAGGGCGGTGATGGTGGCTGTCGCGAGCAGGTAGCCATCTGCATCGCCGAATGTGAGCTTGGCTTGATTGCCGCCGACGTATTGAAAGCGTTCTAGTAGGTCTATGCTCAAACTCCATATTATTTTTATGTACAACACTGACAGCAGCAAAGCACCCTTCGAGGCACTCGTGGAGAGCCACCTACACTGAGTTCCCTGCTGGCACTCGCACAGCCGCTGCGAACTCGTATCGACAGCTGGCGCCAGCCGTTACCTCTGCTTTCGAAACCCGCGTCAGACTTGACCGACGTTGAGTTTGAAAATGGCGTGGCACTACGACTATCACACCTGACATTGGAGCTGCTCATCTTCCGTGCTCTCCTGCGGCCACTGACCATACAAGCCATCAATGCCATACCACCAACCGACAGCAGCCGTGAGCCCATTTCGGCCATCTTTGACAACGGCTACAACTGCGCCAAGGCCGTCGCCGGTATGGTGTCGTCTCTACAGGCCAAGCACTTTGCCAATTTCTGGCCATTGTATGTTCGGCACCAACTCTGTTATGTTGCGCCGTTTCTTCTCATGAACCTGGCACAGTCGCCTACCGAAGCCATGGCGACCCGCTATCTGGCTTTACTTGATCAATGGCGCAGGACACTACGGATTGTTGCTAGAGCGTGGCCGCTTGCACGGCTGGCGGCAATGCGTCTCGATGCCATTACTTGGAAGGGAATATCGACCGTCATCCACGGTGCAGGACCAGACAGTCCAGCCATGTCACTGGTACGGCAACAGGGTGGTGATGTAGACATGCGACAAGAGACTTGATCTGTTTATGGGTATTCATGATTATGTATATATACGACACGCAGTTCAAATTAGTTCAAATTAGCTCAAATCTAATTACATCGCTCATGCCAGATCTGTTCTTGCTGCATCATATCTCAACACTGCGCCGAGCAATACCTGTGCACCAAGTATGCAGTCCTCCGGTTTGCAGTACTCCACCGGTGTGTGACTCAGCCCGTCCTTGGTCGGCGTGAAGATCATGGCCGTCGGGCAGCGTCGGCTGACGTTACAACTGTCGTGTGTTGCGCCGCTGGTCATGTGCCTCCATGCATTTGAGTCACCACAGGACTCTGTTGCAGCTGATTCAATGGCTTGGATGCAGCCTTTGTCAAAGTTCACGGCCGCATTATCTGCCAGCGTTGTCCAATGTACCTCGACGCCCAGCTCCGAGCCCTCTTTAGCAATGGCTTCAAACTTTCTGTGACACTGCTCCACCATACTGGCAACAACTTCGTCTCGGACGTGTCGTATATCGAGGGTGAACTGCACTGTGTGGGCAATGGTGTTGACACTTCCGGGTAGTGCCTTGAAGCGGCCCGTTGTGATGAGACCCTGTTCAGACTTGGCAATGGCGTTGGCTGCTGCAATCATTTTGGCCGAGGCCAGCAGTGCATCCATGCGGGCCTCCATGGGCGTGGTGCCGGCATGGCTATCACGACCATGGACCTCGATCTCGAACCAGTGGCATGCTTGGGAGCCCGTGACAACGCCAATCTTGCGGTCCTCGCGCTCGAGGATGGGGCCTTGTTCGATATGGAGCTCAAAATGTGCTGCAATGGGTATGGCCTTGTAGGATGCTTCCACCTCGCCCATGTATCCGATGCGCTGGAGTTCTTGCTTCATGTTTTGTGGCCCATCGACATCTGGAGCAGGGGCAGTAATCTCTGTGCAGTTCCAGGCCATTTCGAGTGATGCCAGACCGGCCCATACGCTGGATGCAACCGTGACAAGGGGGAAGCGGGCGCCCTCTTCACTAGAGAGTGTTAGTGCTAAGCACAAAATAGATACGTACGTTTAGTGATTTACTTTGTCCAGTTGATGAGTCCAACTGGTCCTTCTGTTTCGTGGTTGGCATCGTGTAGTGTGCGTAATGCTTCGAGACCTGCCATCACGCCGAGGATGCCATCATAGCGGCCGCCAGTTGGTTGTGTATCGAGATGTGAGCCGATCATTACAGGTGCAACGTTTTCCTTAGTCGACTTTCCCTTGCGGACAATAAACATGTTTCCCATCTGGTCTACGGTGACAGAACACCCGAGAGTCTTGGCCTCGTTGGCAAGCCAGTCGCGTACTTTTTTGTCGTCGTCGTTCAGGGACAGTCGGTCCATGCCCGTCTCCGAGGGATGTCTAAGAAGCACTTGTCAGAACAGGTCATGAATACGCTACTAGACAAAATGGTGTACGTCGTACTCACTGCCCATATGGATGTGCTTTGCCAAAGTCGCATGTTGAATGGAGAGTTTCCATCAACCTTGACCCGTTGATTTGCAATGCGGTAAAGCCAGCATTCTGGCTGAAGCGTCTGGCACTGTTGGCGACAAGGCCGGGAGCCTTAAACGCGGTTTGAAATGATGTGGCCATAATCCGAGTGCCTTGGTGCTGATGTTGCCGAAATGTTTGTTTTGTTGCTCTGAAGCAAGACTGAGCGAGAGACCAGCAATTCATGTCTCCAATTTTGAGATGAATCTCGGCATGTCCCAGAAAAGTCGGAGGATTAATCAACCAAAAATGAAACTATTCAAAGGCTGATGACTGGTACTATCGCCAAAGTATAAATTGCATAGCTTCTACCTGAACTGCATTTGAATCTCGGCTGATTATAACGATAACGATAACAGTAACGTCCTCGGTCTTGCCAGTGGCCCCGACGCCTGGACCCACAAAAGTTGCCCGTCTCTCATCCCCCGTCGCCCGTCCCCCGTCGTCTACCGCCGAGCATTGGTGGAGAGCTCTGGTGGGGCGATTCCCCGTACATCTTATCGAGACATTGTTTGTGGAAAGGGAAACTGTCTGCGAGTTGAGATTACACCCTTGCCACGCCCGTGTTTCCCTTTTTACTAGGCAAGCGCTAGGCGCGAAGCACTTTATGCTGACAATCTTATTGAAAAGCTCAAAAAAGTTATCTCTCTGAATAGAGTAACTCACAGCGATGCCAGGTTCCATCGTAACATCTTGTTTGGTTCATTTCTACTTGGCACAGTTCTCACAGACCGTGTAACCGTCTCGGCGTCGTCAACAAGTGCAGACGATGTAGCAGTAGACGCTCTGTATCTTTTACGAGTGCGATGTTTTGTTTTCATGTAATGCCAAGACGGTTGACGTGGTAGAAGCAATTGGTAAATTTTTAATTGCGTTTATTTACACAGAGCATGTGTCATGCCTGATATCTACTTTGATGCCTCCTTGGCCTTTGTCTGCTCTTCGAGCCATGCCCCTGCAATGTCCTCGCATGTGCAAAACTCAACCTCCGCACCAAATCCCTGCAGCCAGCTCAGGAACCGGTCAATCATGCCGATAATGTGGGCCATGCCGCTAACATCAGGATGCACCAAGATGGGGAAGACAAAGTTGCCAGCATCACGACCCTCCTTCTGCTCCCACAACCACGTAAACTTGTCGCGCCACATCTGCTCGACCACGCGTGTCGAAACATAGCCCATGCTGTTGTTGAGGTGGGGCAGGTACATCATGGGCATCATGTCCTCGTTGTACCAGCCGCAGGGGAGCTCCACGAGGGGGTGGGTGCCTTCTTCGGGGTAGGCTTGGGAGGCAATCGTCGATGCGTGCAGCCACGACGAGGCGGGTTTGTGGAAATCAATGTGCTTAATGGGCGGGTCCGCCGGTGTAAAGTACGGCTGCGAGTCGTGGTGCATGAGTGACGAGTTGTACAGAAAGCCGTGCTCGCGCAGCAGCTTGACCGTCGTTTCGCGGATGGTGTACATTGGCGCGCGGTAGCCCACAGGCTTCTTGCCGGTGAGCTTGGTGGCGACGTCGATGCACTTGAGCAGAACGTCCTTTTCTTGCTCTTCCGTCATTTGGTAGATGCCCTCGTGAGCGTAGCCGTGGAGACCGATTTCAGCGCCGGACTCGAGCACAGCCTGGGCGGCGTCGGGAAATGTCTCGGTGGTGTGGCCGGGGATAAACCACGTCACCTTGTCGGCGATGCCGTGCTTCTGGAACAGATCCAACAAACGGTACACACCAACTTGGCCAGCAAAGATACCTGAGCTGTAGTCGGCCATGTTGTTGTCCTTGTGGCAGCCGGTGCCGAGCCAGTGCGAAACAGCGTCAAAATCGACAGAGAGCGCCACCTTGGCCCGTTTCGTCTTGGGAGCAAGGGCAACGACAGATGATGGTGCAGAAAGGCCCTTGCTAATGCTCTCGGTCTCACCGCCCAGCACCTGGTACTCACAGTCGGCCGGCTCGCCCGCGTTGACGGGGTCGATATCTTGGGGACACGAGCTCATGACAATGATAAGATCTGCCTCGGACCGAATCACGACATACTGGCCCGTATCGCTCGTCGGCGGGCGGATGTCGAGTGTGCCGTGGTGGTCAATGGCCACGTTCATAAACAGGTTGAGCGGGTCGGGCACCCAGTCGGCGGCAATGGGAAACTCGGGAAAGTTGTCGTGCAGCGCCTTGTGCATATTGTCTGTGCAGTTGTCGTGGTAGCCATCGAAGCCTTGCATGTGGTACCGCTCGGCATCGCAGGCCGACCAGATGATGTCGTGTGTGCCGTGCGTCGTTGTGTCCGTTGTTAGTGTCAGCATGGGCTTGCGCCGCGTGCTGTAGAGCTTGTCGCCCGCGTTGAGCGACACCTGCCGCAGCACGGTGCGCGTGTGTACCATGGACAAGAAGTCGTGGCCATCTTTGGGGTTGAAGGCCCAAAAGTCGAGCACCTGCTTGCCATGCGTGTTGATGATCTTGATGTCCTGGCCGGCCTTGACGCCAAAGGCCACGGCTTTCCGTGCAGGAATGAGAGGCATGTTGTGTGTGTGTGTGTGTATGTGTGTATGTGTACAATTCTGTTGGATACAGAAGAGGATGACGATAAGATGAGGACGAGACGCATAAAGCTGAGTTGGGAATGGTGCAGGGTTTTGTTCTTTTGGTCTTTTTATTTATTTGACAAGCTTCCATATTGCGGGGGAGCTTGTGTGGAGACGGGCTTCTTATAACAGATACCATGTCTTGAGCCCTGCATCAACGGGGCATCAACAGCATTAAAGTTGCCCGTTGACGGCAGTTGACGCCCGTCGATGTCCTTTTGCGCCCGTCGACAGAGTTGCCCGTCTCTACCCCGGTCGTATGCCCGTCATCGTGTGTTTATCCACTTCAGTTGCCCGTCAACTAAGCCTATTTTGGGCTTATCGTGTAAGACCCTGGCATCTCCACAAATATTCTTCGGCGATATCTTAGCTGTCTGGTGTTGTCTGTGGCTTCTTCTGTAGATATTGATATTGAAGATGAAATCGACCTCATATTTTGTTTCGCGTCTAATGAAGAAAAGTCCTTGATACGCGTCACGCATGTTTAGAGATAATATTTTACTGTAAGGATGCGGTGCGTGGGATTGTCGTACTCTTCCACTTCGAATTGATTTATCTTTTTCGACAAATTCGGGTTATTTTTATTTTGAATCAATAAACACTCATTTAATTCGTAAGTACTTAAAATTATTCAAGCTCTTGTACTAAAAACAAAAGAATACAATAAAAAGTGCCTCTAATGCAAAACGGACGTCTAAAATATTCACGCAAACACCTCTGCAAAGTAATCCTTGACCAATGACCCGTCCAACTTGCCATATGCACCACCGACCAAACCATCTGGCCGCAGAATGACCAACCCACCCTTCTCGAGGTTGACGCCAAACTTGTTGTGCGCAATTGAGGTGGTGTCGTAGTATGTGTTGCCAAGTGGCTCCATACCAAGAGTCTCAAAGGGTGAGCAGCCGGCAATGGGCGAGAGTGTGACCCAGTCAATAGCCTCATGTGACCAGATGGAGGAGGCATCTTTGCCTGCCTTTGCGTCTCCCCTGAGGTATGTCGACAGTGCCTCCATGGCCGGCCGTGTAGTTTCAACACGACCGGTAAACACAAGTACAGTAAACTTGGCCAGATTGCGGGCGACACGCTGCAGACGAGTCGGCCGCATGGTGCCGGGTGTCATCAGCTCGACATCTGGGGGCCGGCTTCCGGGAACAATGGCCAATGTGTCCGCCAGCACATCGTTGAAGCCGACGTGGTTTAGGACATTGCCCGGGTAGGAAATACCAAGACCGGTGTTGAAGGGCGCCGCACGCTCAAACAGCTCGCCGAGTGCCAGGTAAGGATCGGCATCGCGGTCGCCCGTGTACCAGGCCGGCCATTTGTGCGACATGAGCATGGCAATGTCGCGGTCGTAGTCGAGCAGCTGCTGGACGGCACTACGGCGCTCCGTAGAGTAGGTCTGGAGGACAGAGGGAGCTGTGATGCCCCGAATCTGCAGAGCCAGCTTCCAGCCCAGGTTGACGGCGTCGTGGATGCCCGTGTTCAAGCCCTGCGCGGCGCCACTGCTATGCGTATGCGCGGCATCACCGGCCAAAAAGACACGATCGCTCTTGGCGCCAAAGTCGCGCGCCATGCGCTGGCCGATTTGGTACAGCGTCCACCAGTGCACCTCCTTCCACACCAGCTTAAAGGGCTTGACGCACTCAATGGCTTCGGCCATGGCCACTTCCTGGGTCACGCCACCGGGGTACTTGGCGGCAATGGCATCGCTGTAGGCGAAGCCGATGCGGGTACCTCCGTGGTCGAGCGGGGCCCACAAAATGTTGCCGTGTGTTTTACTCTCAATTGCACCGTACGACCGGTCGAGGGGCATGTCGGTCTCAACCAGACCGTCGATGCGGATCCAGCGGTCTTCGGTGCTGTCGCCGTCAAAGGGAACTTCGGCATGGCGACGGACAAAACTGCGGCCGCCGTCGGCGCCGACAATGTATTTGCTAGAGAGGCAGGTGTGTTAGCAGGCATTTGGTTGAGGCGAAGGCGGCGGAGAAGTATTTGTTTGCCTTAACAACGTACCTCTTGACTGTGAACGTCTTCTGGGTCTTATTGTCTTGGAAGACGGACGTCACGGCATAGTCGTTCTTTGCTTTGGTCTCGTCCACAGTAAAGTCGATGCACTGCGTCGAGGAGTAGTACGTCGCACCAGCCGAGGCCACTTTCTCGCGCAGGATAGACTCGGTGTACATTTGCCGCAAGACAAGGGCAAAGTCATAGGTTGTGTCGGCAATGTTCTCCATGAACGTCCAGACTCGACCCGGGATGACACGCTCGCCATCCTTGTAGGTCACACTGCTGCGGCAGGCAAAGCCGAGCTGCAGCATGGGGTCAATGACATCGAGTTGGTCCAGCTGTTCCGTCGTCCGTGGAAAGAGAGCAATGGCTCTGCCGTAGGCATCTTGTGTGGTCTTGTCGTGCTGTTCGAGGACACAGGCTGAGACACCAAACCGCTGCATTTGGTATGCCATAAGTAGGCCCACCGGCCCGCCGCCAACAATCACCACGTCGAAAGTAGCGTCCTCTGGCATTGTTGCGAGTTGTGTGGTAAAAGGTGTGTATGTTTGATGTTGTGCTGTATTTGAAGTTTATCTTATCGAGGGAATACGGCAAGATTTTATTTATATAGGAATGATAATTGAAGCTTCTTGAAGTGTGACGTGATTATTGACATCCCCGTCGGGCACCGTTGCGCGCCCGTGAACTCAAGACGTAAACAGAGAGGACAATACAAGTGTGGATACGCGGTCAAGGCAACGGCGTGTAGACTTCGCCGCCTCCGACACGACCGGGCAATTCGCTCTTGGTTGCGACGTTTTGTGATAGAACTTTAGGACTTGGGATCTTTCTTCCATTTTTTCTCTTTCCATGTTTCTATTTTGTCTGATTTTCTTTCTTCGCCCGTCGCAGACACATGCCTTGCTTGATTGCCAGGATTTAGCGATAATACAGATTGCCAAGCTATGGGCGATAGCATGGAGACCCACTCTTGTCCCCCGGCGATGAATATCGCCCGTTTGTCATGATAAGAACGGACTAGGGTTAGGATCTTATCACCAACATATCTCACCCAAAGCTTGGCCCGCTTATCGCCCGTTTAACCGTTCGTCACTTATCTTGAATTGATCATCGCCATGTGTTACAGCCCTGTTGTACTCTGTATTATCGTAGGATTCGAGCCTTGTCGAACTGTAGGGTGTTCGTATTGGGTAATGATCTTTGGGTATTAGAAGGCTGTGACTGAACGTCTTTATTAAACAAAAAGAAGGCTGCATCTCTTGAGTAGAACAGAAAGTGACAAAATACAATCAACTTCAACTTGTCAATAATTTTGTTTCATCTCCATACTACACCCTCCAGCAAATTTCACAATGTCCGACCTCAAGACACCAATCGAGGAGAAGCAAGCGACCAGCAGCATCGATGTGGCTGATGACACGGTCCACTCGGCCTCTCTGGCCATCATAGACCCGGCTGTGCAGAAGTCAGCCATTTTCAAAATCGATGTTGCCGTCCTTGGATGCTTTGGCTTGATGTACTTTCTCGCCAACCTCGATAGAAACAACTTGGTATGTTTGACACGAGGTGACATTTAATTTATTTTGAGACGTACACATCACTAATGAATCAAAACAGGGGCAATCCGAGGTTATGGGCCTGCCTGAGGATCTCGGTCTCGTCGGTAACGAGTTTGGCAACGCCGTGACTGTTTTTTATGCAACTTACGTCGCCTTCGAGACTCCACTGACCATCGCCATGAAGCGCGTTGGTGCTAAGAACCTTCTGGCACTGTGCATGCTTGGTTGGGGCGCCGTGTGCTTGGGCACCGGTTTTGTCAAGAACATCAACCAGCTCTACGCGTGCCGTGTCCTTCTCGGCATGTTCGAGGCCGGCCTGATCCCCTGCATCAACGCTTACATTGGCATGGTCTACCTCAAGTCAGAGCTCACGATGCGGTCGGCCGTGTACTATTGCTTCAGTGCCATCGCCGGCGCCTTTGGTGGTCTCTTGGCGGCTGCTGTGTCCCACGTGCACACTGGTGGCCTCTCATCTTGGTCGTGGCTGTTTATCATTGAAGGTATCATCACCATCAGCCTCTCGCCTCTGATTTTCTTCATCTTCCCCAGCGACCCCCGGTCGGCGTGGTTCCTCAACGACGCCGAGCGCAATGTCATGCGTCTGCGTTACGAGCACAACCGTCATCTCGCCATCGAGGACACGTTCAGCTGGAAGAAGGTGCTCAGCACGTTCAAGGACGTCAAGACCTACATCCACTGTGTGATTGAGTTTTCCGTCGACATTTCGCTCTTTAGCATGTCCACGTTCATGCCGTCGATCATCAAGGGTATGGGCTTCACCAGCGTCCATGCTCAGCTGCTGACCGTTCCCGTTTATGTCTGGTCCGCCATTGCCTTTTTTATTATTGCCTTTTTATCCGACCGCCACGGTATCCGCAGTGCGTACCTTGTCGGCGCTAGCTTCGCCGTCTTGATTGGCAACATTATGCTACTGGCCACAGACAATGTAGCTACTCGTTACGTCGCCCTCTTCTTTTTGGCTGTCGGCATGTACTCCACCAGCGGCCTCGACATTACTTGGCTTAACGGAAACTTTGCCGGCCACTTTAAGCGCTCGACTGCCGTTGGCTTCGTCCTCAGTGTCGGAAACACGTCTGGCGTTCTCACTGGCCAGATCTTTACGTCGCAGTCCGCCCCACGCTATCTCAAGGGCATCAAGATCACCCTGGGTTTCACGGCCGTCGCTATAGTTGTTGCTACTCTTTACGCCGTTGGTCTTCACCATGTCAACAAGAAGCGTGATGAGCGTATCGCTGCCAACGGCGAGCCCCAGGAGAAGAAGGATATTAGCGACTTGGACGTCACCTTCCGGTACACTTTGTAAATACAGAGGAGGAGCATGTGTAGGACGCAGGTGTAGTAATCAGACAGCCGTGCCCGCTTAGAACTACGGGGTTGAGAAGGCGCACTCAGAGTTTCAAGTAATGTTAAGTTCAAAATTATGTTAGTTTTTCAGAGTACTATAAAACCAGGAGCGTGTATATTTTTATGTGAATGTGCTTGTTTAAATATCCTCTCGCATTGATCCAAAATAGCAGTGTTCCTCGAACGTGCCGTCTCGAGATTTACAACGATGGCCGGATGGCAACCTGTGCCACAGCACCGCGCTTCAGAAGCTCTGCGTTAGAATTGCTGTTAGTGACCTGTCAAAAATATTCTTCAAACACGTCTTGTTGCACATACCTTCACCGATCTTTCGTATATCGCCCTTCTTGAGTTTGCCGTTGGCTGTCTTGGGCCACTCTGCAGGCACGCCAGAAACCGAGTCGCCAAGCCACCAAATGTAGACGGGCGCCTTGTAGCGGCTTAAAGTCTGCCTCACCCAGGCACGCAGTTCAATGTCAGAGGGTCGACTATTCGCGGTGACAGAGTTGTCCAGCTCCAGTATGGCAGCCACCTCCTCGCCGTACCGCTCACTGGGAACTCCAAAGATGGAGCACTGTTTGATCGCCGGATGCTGGAACAGACGAGCTTCGATCTCGTTGGGAGAAATATTTTCACCGCCGCGGATGATCAAGTCTTTAATGCGGCCCGTAATAACAAAGTAGCCGTCATTGTCAAGGTAGCCCTCGTCGCCGGTGTGCATCCAGAGACGTCCGTCAGTTGTGGTGCGAATGGCTTGGGCGGTCCAAGCCGGTTGACCATAGTAGGAGTGCATCACACCAAAGCCGCTGACAACAATCTCACCACGCTGGCCCCAAGGGAGAGTATCTCCTGTGGCAGGGTCGACAATGCGGGCGATAAAGTTGGGTAGTAGCCGACCGGCCGAGTTGAGCTTCTTTTCAACAGGGTCACCGGCAACGGTCATTGTGGCAATTGAAGACAGCTCGGTCATGCCCCAGTTAGTGTAGATGTCGCGAATGGGAAACTTGTTGATGACACGTGTGAGCAGGCCCCTGGGCATAGCGGAGCCAGCCATGACACCGAAGCGGAGTGAGGACCGCTTGGTGGAAGCATACCGTGCATCACTGAGCATGTCGACAAACATAGTCGTCACTCCATAGAGGCCAGTGCACTTGTATTTTTCAATAGCCTGTAAAGTGGCTGCAGCGTCAAAGTACTCCGATGGAAGAATAATTGAAGCACCAGCCATGAGCGCCGCACAGAAGCCAATGACTAGGCCAAAAGCATGGAACAGCGGCACTGGCACATTAATGGCGTCGGTTGGCTTGATTTGCATCAAAAGGGCAATGTATCGAGCGCTGTTAACCATTCCATGTTGCGTCAAGGCGACAGTCTTGGGGAGACCTGTGCTGCCAGAAGTGAATTGGAGGTTGAGGATGTCGGCATCGGTGACTTGCTGCTCGAGGTTGGCGACTTCAGTTTGTGTTTTTGAAGAGGTTTTGTGCTGCATAAGGTCCCGGTAGGCCAGGAATTTGAGACCGCTTCTGGTCCCGGTTTGTGAAGATGTGCAGATGTCGTCGAGCAAGACAATGTGCCGCAATCCAGTCTCCCCTGTATCGGCACCTAATTCCGCCAAGACAGGCCCATAGTCATATCGTGAGGTAGTAGTGGTCGAGAACAAAACTTTTGGTGTAGCCGCTTGGAGAGCATTCAACAACTCTGTTCTTGTGTACGCATAGTTGAAGAGTGTAAAGTAGGCGCCGAGCTTTGAGCAGGCCAGCATGATGGCAGCATACTCGTAGCAGTTTCCTAAGAGCACCGCTACACGGTCACCTCGCCGGACACCAAGTTTTCCATAAAGTGCGCAGGCCAATTGAGTACTCTGTTGGTGTAGCTCAGCGTATGTAAGACGTTTGTCATTCTGGTGTTGTGATGACACGGCGACATTGTCTGGTCGAAGTCGGACTTGTTCTCGGAGGACATCATTGAAGACGGATCTTAGCAAAGTTGGTTCAGAAGGTCCGCTGATGATGGAGAGCTTTTGCTTTGGTGATCCTTTGGACAGAATGTCGTTGTCTGGATTTGCCATGGTCGCAATTGATTCTCGCATTGATTCTCGGTGCCAATTCTGGGTGTTGCTGTTTCGAGTCAAAGAATATGAAATATCGAGATGCAGTCACATGAGCACCAGAAGAACCTGCTTAATGGTCTGTCCCAAGTAATCCCAATTAACAAGTCTTTTGTTGGCCGAAATAATGGAACTGCTGCAGCATAGTAGATTCCAAAAAAGGCATGTGATGAGATAGCAATATCGCGATATCGCAGTGTAGCGAACGCTGAGCCCAGGTCAAATCGCGCTAAACACCACTTACACGCGATCTGTGAAGTCACTATCTACATGGTGTGAGGGGGTGTGGTTTTCCCATCGTTTATTCCGCACATTCTAAATGCTGTTGCGAGGCAAAATACATGCTTCCTCGTGCAGGTCATCAATATTGTTACTTCGTCTGTCGCGTATTTGTTGTCGTCTAATTTGGTCGTGTATTCTCGTCACGTATTTTGCATCGGGTATTTATTTTGCGACCAAAGTCGGGGTAAAAGGGCGGTGGAACTACGCGACGCCACCCCCGCACACACCAGCATGCATGGTCGTTTTGTTTTGGTGCAGAGTGTCATTTGAAATGTATGTTTTATTTCCTATCTCCAGATTCTCATCGCCACCACGGGAGCTACATCATGATTCGTTAAAACGATTCACGATTTCACTTTGTCCGTCCAACCCCCAGCAGCCACAGGAGCCCATCTGCTGTGTCCTTGCGTTGCTTGACACTGAACTCCGCCTTGGGCCACCACGACGAGAAGCCGTGTGGCAGACCTGGGTAGACGTCCATTCTGGTAGCTACACCGGCCTCCTTCAGCATCTGCTCGTAAATCAGACCCTCGTCCCGTAGTGGGTCCATACCGGCGACTTGTAGATACGTCGGTGGGAGACCCTTGTGACCAGACGGCCAGGCAGCCGGCGACATCAGTGGTGACAATGGGTCGTCCTCATACAGTTTGCGGAACAAGGAAATCGCACCGGAGTTGAGAATCGGTGCGTCCTTGTTTTCGTTCCGACTCGTGTAGGCCGACTTCCACTTGTCGGAAACGGCTTGTGGTGCCAGCAAACTCGGAATGTTGAGGTACACACCAGTCAGTGGTGGTGACAGTTTTTCATCCCGTGCCAGGTGCACCACGGAACAAGCCATGTTGGCACCCGCAGACACGCCTGACACGACGAAGCCTTTCGTCAGATCGCCGCCATGAATCTCGGAGCTGGCAGCCACCCATTTGACTGCATCATGGCAGTCGTGCACCGGGATGGGGAACTTGTGCTCGGGTGCCAGGCGGTAGTCAACATTGACACTGACTCCGCCTGGGACCAACTCACACCACGAGCGGCATAGAAGGGCTTCGTTGTCCAGGTCACCGAGCACCCATCCTCCGCCGTGGAACATGACCAGAACGGGCCCGCTGGCGGTGCTGTTCTGATCCTTGTAGACCCGGACGATAATCTCTGCGCCGTCTCTGGTTGGTATTTTGTGGTCTGTCTCGGTAATAGTGGAGGTGGATGGGCCGGCCGATGCGGTCATGGCCCGCTTGCGTTCTTTCAGTGTAGCACGAAGGGCTTGGATGTCGGTCGACTCGCCGAGAGATGCCACAGGGCCGCTGTTGCTAAGAATCTGGAATTCGTTAGTGTATTCCTATGTATGCCTGTGGTGGTGGACTCGGATGGAATAGTACCTCTTTAAGCTCCGGGTTGACGTAGCCAACTGTCTTCATCAGCTCCATGTCCGTTTGTTCTCCCATGGTAATATTTCGACGGAAGTTTTTTTTTATTCAGGCTGGGATTTCGCCGAATGTGTGGACGCTTTCTTGGGTTGGCGTTTTGGTTGAAACAGAGAAAAACTATCTCTTTATTTGCGAAAGTTGTAACAGTCTTGTACGTGCGGAGAAGCTTCGAAATAAATGCAGCAACACAAATGCGGAGATGCGCTGGTATCCGGGCCGAGGCACGTCAAAGGAAAGCTTACAAATTGGAGCTTCAGGTATTCCTGGTATAAATCATTGCGAACTTAAATTACATTTGACAATTTGCCTTGTAAGGTATAAAAATAGCTGTAAATTGTAGTCAACCAAATTATCTCGTTTGGTAGTTATGAATTTATCTACTATTGGCCCGGTCGTTGACGTTTGTCCACCTTTGCTCCCTGAAATTTGACTAAATACGATATGCTACACTCAAACAGTCTTCTCAACATGCTCCGGCACAATACCAGACGTCTTTGCATTTTCAGACGAAAGGTCACCGTCATCCGCGCTAGCAACAAATACTTCAGCCTGAACCTCGTCTCCAAACAGAGCAGCAATTTCCTCCAAAGCCAGACCCTTGGTGTCAGGATAAAAGAGTAAGCAAACAATGGCAAAAATGTAGGCCGGGATGATAAAGCACAGGTAGAATTTCCACGAGATCTTGGCAAAGGCCGTGGGCGCCGACTGTAGCCACATGACGTTCATCAGCGAGATAGCAGCCATACCCAGTGCCATGCCCTTAGCGCGTAGGTGCTGTGGGAACAGCTCGGCGAAGTAGACATATTGGGTACCGTCCAGGAGAAGCTCTGCAAAAACAATGTACAGGAACACCATGGCCACGGCCGCCCGCAAAGCAGTATCATTTTGGTCTGGTCCGACGGGGTAGTTGGCCACCAACGCAGCCTCCGCAACGAGACAGGTCGTCACGGTAACTGTGCCAATAAAGATAAGACGGTTGCGGGGCATCAGATCAATAATGAAGATCGCGGCCACACCGCATACCCAGCCCAAGGTATTGAAGATTCCGGCAAAGAGAAGCTGCTTCTCTTGGTCAAACCCGAGACCGGAATAAATGATGGAACCGTAATTGTTTATGACCAAAACACCTGTAGCTTGAATACCGCAAGCGAGACCGATAGCGTAGATCGCGCGCTTGCGATATGACTTTTTGGTGATGAGAGAGGCCCAACTGTGGGGCAGCGCATTATCGAGTTGAATTTGGGCCTGGATTTGTGAGAACTCCACCTCAGCCTCGTGTGTCTCGTGCAGTCTAGCAAGCACTTGACGGGCCTTGTCGTGATGGCCGCGTTGGACCAGGTACCGGGGCGACTCGGGTAGGAATGGCATGGCGCCGAGGACGATCAGGGCCGGCAGTGTCTGAAGAGCCAACGGCGCACGCCAGGCATCAACCGAGTCGAGATGGTAGAAGGCATAGCCCATCCATGATGCCAGGACATAGCCGAACAGCAGAGCGGCTGAGTGAATATCGACCAGCAGGCCGCGCCACCTGGGCGGTACGATTTCAGTCATCCAGACAGGCACGGATCCGAGCAGCCAAAAAGAGCCCATGCCGGCGACGAAACGGAAGGCCAAAAACATGCCAATATGCACCGAGCCAGCCAGAAGCGCGCCAGAAATGAGCACCAGAATGGACGGCACGGTAATGCTCATCTTCCGGCCGTAGCTGTCGGCGACCCACGAGATGCAAATTGCTCCAAAAAACGCGCCTGCCTGAAACAATCCGTTCATGCCGGAAATCAGTTGTGTGCCATTTTCGCGCGTGTCGAGTTCAAAGTAGGCAATGAATGTGGGCTGGGCCAGCGTGGTGCTGATAATGTTGGCGCTGTAGCCCATGGCAATGGACGCAAATGACATGGCAAAAATGACCATGACGTTGTACGTCCGGAATTGACGGCCGCCGCCGTGCTGGACGACCGGATACGGCGTCGCGGAGTCCATGATGCTGTGCGAGGTGCGACTGGAAGGTATCCAAGGTGCAGACGAGAAGATTGCTTAATGTGAAAAAAATGATAAACAGATTAAAGTTGATGAACGATTATGAGTCAATGCCGTACTTACGTGATCTTCAAAGTTTCAAGAAAATCATCCGGACGCGCATCATATCATTAACCCTCGAAATATCAACATCGTGTCACGAACCCAACACAACATCACGACGTGTCGCAAAGAGACCAAGGCATCTTAGCTTGAGCAATTACCCGATCGGCACTTTCACGATGGAGATGTCGTTGTTTTGAAGTCCCACTTTTATCAACCCCCTATTTTCACCTGTTTTCGGTCGCTCTTTCCCCCTCTTTTGGCCACACTTTTTCCGGACTAGGAAACTGCATGTTTTCGAACTGGAGGATGGCTCTTTCCTTTTCCTCTTCCTTTTCGCGGGGCCCCGCACGCTACGCCCCGGCTCGCCTCCGCATTGCCCCCGTAGATCTTGTTTTGACGTCGTTCCCTTTCTCCACACAGACATCATACTTTGACTGCCGGAAAACATACCCAGGACAGAATCCAGGCTGTCACACCCCGCATTTTGAGATGGTCAGCATGATGAATAAACCAACAAAGATCTATGATATGAACAATGTGGTCTCAGGTCACATGCCCTCTTTCCCATGTCCCCTGCCCCTTATTCTCGGATACGCGACACCCGATGGTGTCGGCCGTTGCGGGTCGTTTGCAGCGAGCAAGTCATCCTCGTCTGTCCCTCGCGTTATCTTGTCGCGACAAGTCTCTCGACTGACGACCACACACGTTTACTTACACACGACACACGATAAACGAAGAACCAGCAATCCAAGACACGAATAAACGACAAACAAACCATCGATGGTATCAACGATCTTTGGGTGATCACGACAACACGACGACACGACGACACGATGCAGTCCCGTCATGGCCGGTCCGGACCACGATCGCGTCTCGGGTGCGTCAAGTGCAAGCAAAGACGGGTCCGTTGCGACGAGGCCCGCCCGGTGTGCGGTCACTGCCGGCGATTGCAACTGGAGTGCCGGTACCAAGCGCCGAAAGTGGGTCAGCAGCGCCGACGACGGGCGCAGCCAAACGCCCACGAGGGCGATGACAATGAGAAGGATCTACTCGCAGAACCTGTGCCACCGTTGTCGGGCCCTCTTCCTGTTGACCAGGCCTCTCTTGTCGATATCGACCACTTGTTACTTCGTCGAGGTGGCCGGCAGCGAAGCCAACAAAATGGCCAACAACACAATCAACAACGAAGTCAACTAGCACTGCCTGATACGGCGGCACCCGACTTATGGGCCTACTCCTACACACGAAGCGGTCATATCACACCGACCGGGAATGGTAACATCAATGCCAACAACAACAGCCTACCCTTTACACCTGCTCGGAGGTATGACTTTTTTGATGTCTTTGCCGATTTGGACACATCATGGGCTGGGGAGTTCTCTTGTGTCGTCCCAGAAGTTCAAACACCGACGGCGTTGGACACACTTGCTGTTGCTGCCGAGAGTCAACCTGAACCTCAGTTGAATACATTGGTCATCGCGTCTGGTATGGACACAAGTCCTACCCTACCGGTGCAGCCAACACCCGCGACTGGCGGTAGCAACAACAATACCAAAAATGATGACGAAGTTGAACACTTGATGCGACGCTTCCACCAGATAGTACAGCCACCTGCTGCCATTCTCATTGGCGGTTTTCAACGGTGGCGTCGGTTGCAGCACTATCTGTGCAAGTTAGGTGACAAGTCCCGAGCTGTCAGGAGTGCATTGCTCTGCTTGGTCGAATTGCTCGTCATTGACGATGGAGATGGCGATCAACAAGACCGGGAGAAGCGGATGCAGCGGATTCTGGAGCGGCATTCCACCGCATGCCAGGAGATTGAGGTCAAGCTAGGTAGCAGGTCGGAAAGTGGCAATGCTCCACTACGTCCAAAGACCCGAGAGCACTTGCTCGCTGCCATATTTTTGTTGTCTTGGTTCGAAGTCATTCGGGATCAAGATGACAACACACGACTGTTTCCACGGCATCTGGCCGAGAGAGTCATCACCAGTGCCACTAGCACTTCGAGCTGGAGCCGCTACTCTCAACAGCTACTGTCGTGGCTCAACACGCTTGACAGCAAGGCTGCTCATATGGGTCGAGAGACGTTGCTGTCACCCAAGTCACTCGAGGCTGTCGCCCACTTTCCTATCCATATCACTTCATCTTTAGAAGAGAGTGGCGTCACAGCAGACAACAAGACCAAGGCGGTGCACGATGATGACGATTCTGAGCTCTCATCTGCTGATGACATGTCACCATCATCAACATCTACAGGGGCAGCGCAAGATATGCATCTGGACCGACAACAAGACAAGGCCGCTCAGCCACAGTCGCAGCCACGTTGGCCATCACTCGGTCCTGTCGAGGTCAAACAAATCTTGCTGCGTACCGTCCTTCAGCCTGCTCTCGAATGGTACCTCACATCCCAGTCATACTGCCGCCGTATCAGTGCTCATGACAAGCACCATCGTCGACGCTTCACGAGCGATGATGAATATGAGGTTATCCTGGCAGGCAAGCAACTTGAGGACGAACTCTTTGAGCTTTGGGACGACAGACCTGCCGTCATGTCATTGACAGCCCAACAACTACGTGCCGTCGTCGCTGCCGATCTCGCCAAACGTCTAGAGTCCATCTTCAGTGTTTACTTGGCCAGCTTCTGGATCTTATTTGTGCATCTCCACCGCATCAGCTGGTGGCATCTGCCACATTCTGCGTTGGCTCGGCGTGCTCTAGCGGAAGTGTGGCAACATATGCAGCGCGCGTATGGAGAAGAGATTCACGGACCGGGATCGACTATGCGTAAAGTCATCCATCCGAGTCTACTATGGCCAGTTTTTTTGTTTGGCTCAGAGTGCACCGATCCGACTCAAGCACAGTGGGCGATCGAGCAGCTGGAGGCGCTGGGTGAAGCGAAGCCAGTGTTGGGTGGGCCCACGAGCAATGCCACGAGCGGTGATAGTGATGCTGTTGACGACAACAACAACACTCTGCCGCCCTTTCGTCTCAGCTCCGGTGCTACAAGGAATGCAAAACGAGCCGCCTTATTGTTGAGGCAGCTGATCAAGGAGCAAACGGCCAAACAAGCACGTGTAGATGACCGGGACCTGTCGATGCGACTATTTGGTTGTTATTTCTCGATAATCTAGGTTAGGACTTTGCTTGCTGGTGATGATGATGAATTCAACAACCTTAAGATTCTTTTTCATGATTAAATTTATCTCTATTTAAGATTTAAAAAAAAATCGGTAAAATATTTCTTTGTCCTTTTTTATACGCTAATTAATCAAAAAGCTCATAATTATCATAAACGGTACATTCATTAAGAATCAGAATTGTTAATTCACAAGATCTATTAAAACGCATGCATCTACTCTACAGCTGCACAAACGGGTCGTCAAAGTACCACACAGGGTCGCCCTCTGGGTCAGCCTCACAGTTGGTGTAGCCGTTTCCCATAAACTGGAAGCGGTTGCCAGAGCGGTAGTCCAACTCGTAGTCTTCCCAACGCACATTCTTCAGCACCTCGAAGAAGTGCAGACGGGATCCAGGGTATATGGCAGTCACAGGGCCATGAGTCTTGCCCATCTTGAACCACGAGCGGCAAGCCGACGACCAGACCAGACGCTTCATAATCTCGTGGGTATGGTTGTACAGGTCTTTGATGGCCTGGGCCTTGGGCTCAAAAGCCTTGATGTTCTCGGTCTGGAACTTGTCAATCATCTGGAAGATGTAGCGGGTGTACCAATCCATGATGGGCAGGATGGAGCTATGGCTGGACGGGCTGTTTGGGCCGAGGAGGACTGAGTTGTTAGTGGGAGGGTTCCAATTGTTGTTTGATGGGATGGGGTACTTACGGAACATATTGGGAAAGTTCTCGGCGGTAATGCCGAGGTAGCCCTTGGGGAAGTCACCAAATTGCTCGCGGATGTTGGCGTTGTTGCGGCCGGTAATATTAAAGTGCGGCGTAAAAGACGTGTCGAAGCCGGTGGCACAGACAACGACATCGACAGTATGTTCGGCACCGGTGGCATCGACTACACCGGTGGGTGTCAGCCGTACCACACTGTCATTGACTACCTGTACGTTTTCTTTGGACAATGTCTCCAAGTAGTTGGCACCAGGTGTCATGCGCCGACAACCGAGGGCAAACTCGGGCACCATCTTTGTAGCCAGCTTCTCATTGTCGAGGCGATCACGCATAATCTTGGCAATCAGCTCGCGCGAGTTCTTTTGGTCGACCGAGTTGAGGTGCATGAGGTTAAAACGCTTGTTGAGTTCACCCTCCACCTCGCGACAGTACTTGGCATGGGCCGCCGGGTCGTCCTTGAACTGCTGGATCTGCTCGTCGGTGTACTTGAAGTTAGTGCCTCCCGGGCCAGCATACTTGGCACCGAAGCCCGTGGTGACCCAGACTGGCGATCTCAAAAAGGCGACAAGCTTCGCAGCATCAGGCTGGATACTTGGGATGATCTGAACCGCGGAAGACCCACCGCCAATGACGGCAATCGTCTTGCCCTTAAGGTCGTATTCATTGTCCCACTTGGCCGAGTGCATCAGCTTGCCCTGGAAGGTATCGAGGCCGGGGATATCGGGGTATTTCCACGAGTTGAGGACGCCGGACGCTGAAATCAGGATGTCACAAGAATCCTCAAACGTTCCGTTGGGACCATTGACTGTCAGGTTCCATTTGCCGGCTTCCTCGTCCCAGACAGCGTGCTCCACCTTGGTGTTGAGCTGCACATATTTCTTGAGGTCGTACTTGATCGCCACATCCTTGAAATATTGCCAAATTTCTTCCGACGACGAGTAGTACGCCGACCATGACGGGTTGCGCTCCCACGTGAACTGGTACGAGTGGCTGGGGATGTCGCAGGTGCAGCCCGGGTACCGATTCTCCAGCCAGGTGCCGCCAATGTCGGCGTTCTTCTCGTAGATTTGGAGGTCAATGTTGCTCAGGGCGCGCTCGGCCTTGTAGGCGATCTGAAGACCAGCCGCGCCAGCACCGACACAGACGATGCGCAAGTGACGCTTGGCGTAGAGCACTTCCTCGGTGACGCGGTAGCCGTCAAAGTCTTGGTTGTACCAGCTGTTCTCGTGCGGAGCGTCCGATGCTGGGATCTCGCCAGGGTCCGGCATGCCGGCGATGAGCATCACTCGTGAGGGAGACATGGTTGTGATGGATGTGGGATGTGTCGTGGAGGTGTTGGAAAGTTAATGTTGTGGGGTGATGTCGAGTCTTGTCGTGATGATCCGTTGCGACATGTAAACAAATAAAATCTATTTAACGAAACACCTCTTGGCAATAAATGGACAATGATGCCTAAAAAGGGATAAGACGATGAGCTACAAGTTTGCGATAGAAATCAAGAGATTGTAGAAGCAGACGTAAAACGCGACACGAAGAATAGCCAAATTCAACTCCGCACACGGCGAGCTGTGTGCCTCGGAGTTGTTTTCTGTATTTTCTTGTTTGTGAGCCCCGCGTGCAGCTCCCCGTTCTTCGGCGCTAAAACATTATGTACCGTTGAGTTCTATGGTGTTGGTGTGCTGCCATTTGGTGTGGTAGAAAGTGAGGGGGTACAAAGGTTGTGCATACCCGATGCACGCGACGTTCGCGACGCAAGTCGCTATCTTGAAATGTGTGTCGTCGGGAATATGGCCGTAGGCTATGGATGTTCGGCCCCCTCATTTTGAAGTGCGGTTCATGTTGAAGCAAGAAAATCCAGCTAGGTTCATGCGAGTACGAGCGGAGTCTGGGATAGACACTACCCCAGACGACGATCCCCCCGGTGGAGAGACTAAGACGGAGCTGGAGTAAAAGAACCGAACAAGAAAAGGAAATCGAGAATCAAAATTGTAGCCTGGAAAATACCGTTTCAAAGCATCAACGGTTTTTCAAGAATCTCATCACCAACATCAACACCTTGACAGTTGAGAACATCATGAATTCGAATGTTACTGAAGTCTTTCGGCCGGCTTTTACGGAGCTGCCCGGCACGAACCTCGTCGGCATCCCCGTCAGCAACCTGACTCTTCCGTCGCCATATGTTGCCTACGGCCGTCCAAACGAAGAACTTTGTGCCAAGCATGTCCGGTACACTTTCAAGGCTTCACGAGTCTACGTCGTCGTCTCCAAGACTCTGGCCGCTACAACAGACCGTCTGGACAGACTGGTAGCCTCACTCAAGAAGAGCGACATTTCTGTGGTCGGCGTCCGCAAAGGCATCACGCCGCATACACCGTGGACAGAGATTCTGAGCATTACAGAGGAGTGTCGAGATGCCAATGCTGATTGCGTGGTCACACTCGGAGCGGGTAGCACTAGTGACGGTGCTAAGCTTGTGGTTCTTTGTCTTGCCAACGATATTCGCACACCAGAGCAGCTCTCCCGCTACTCTGTCGAAAGCACCGACATACCTACAGACGTGAAACCACCCGTTGTGCCGCTTATCACTATTCCCACGAGTCTGTCGGGTGGCGAGTACTTTAGCCTGGCCGGCGGCACGGATGATACGACGGAGCACAAGTCACACAAGTACGGATTCTTGCACTCTGGGATGGGATCCAAGCTGATCATCCTCGACGCCGAGCTGACCACATTGACCCCGGCGTACCACTGGCTCAGCACGGGTGTGCGCAGTATTGACCACTGTGTCGAGGCGCTTTGCTGTCTGACGGCCACGCCGGTTGCCGAAGAGAAGGCCGAGAAGGGATTGCGGCTCTTGGTGCCCAGTCTACTCCGCTGCAAGGCTGACCCTACCGACATAGAAGCCCACCACCGCTGCCAAATGGCTGTCAACCTGGCGATGGACAATGTCCGGGCGGGCATTCCCATGGGCGGCAGTCATGCCATCGGCCATCAGCTTGGACCTCTCGGTGTCCCTCACGGAGTCACAAGCTGCATTATGTGCTCCGCCGTGATGAAGTACAACATCTGCCATGGTGCTGATATGCCGGATATTGCGCGGCGGCAGAAGAAAGTTGTCGACATTTTCTGGTCTCAGCCAGACGTGGCTGCCGCACTGAAGGCAGATGGTCTGTCTCCTGAAACAGCTGACCTGGGTGATGTTGTAAACAGCATCGTCAAGACTCTAGATCTACCTCGCTCTCTTAAGGCTGTGGGTATCGGCCGCGATGTCATTCCCAACCTGTCTGTCCGCGCCCTGGACGACTTCTGGGCACCCACGAACCCGATACCGCTTGTGAAACCGGAGCAAGTCGTGGAAATTTTGGAGGCAGTTGCTGGGTAGGAGCATATTGAGTTTGTAGGGTGCAATATTGTGGAAAGTTAGTCAAATTATTTTTCAATAATAGTATACCATGTTGCCCAAGCCTGATTCTCCTCTATGAGTGATAAAAACGTGTCTGTCATAGTACAAAAGTGGGTATTTACTGAAAGGTATTATGCCATGTATTTCAAGTGCCGAGACTTTCACGACTCGGGCAATATAGAAATTGTTTTTGAGATGAACGGGCCAACCCATCGTCGGCAGAATGGGCTGTACTTTGATTTCAACCAATCTCCGCACGTATATCAGCCGCCTAAATGAACTCCTTGTAAATAATAAACAAGATGAACGAAACAAGCATATCAAGATGGATGTTCTCGGCAAATACAATATGAGCTGCGACGGAGATATATATCTCTCACTCTTGCTCTACGTCCTTGTCGTCAGGTTGTGACCTGAACTTTTTTTGCAACCACATTCGTTTCACCGGACCCATCGACATTCCTCCACGTATCACCGCTAGCATGCAGTGGAAGGCTTTTGCTTTGGCGCATCTTGTGCAGCAGGCCCTTGGCCAGGGCTCGATGCCCATGATGCGCTTCCAGTGCTCACAGCTGGTCGTCGACCGTATCGACCCGCTCGTGAATCCTGGCTCTATTCCATCGCCGCATCTCCACCAAATCGTCGGTGGCAACTCGTTCAACGCGACTATGGACCCTGCAACTCATGATCTGCCCACACTTTCTACCTGCACGACCTGCACATTCTCAGAAGACTTCTCCAACTACTGGACTGCTGTCCTCTACTTCCGTGCTCGTAACGGTTCTGTAACACGCGTGCCTCAAATCCCTAATATGGGCCTCAAGGGCAACGGCGGTGTCACAGTTTACTATATCCCCTCTGCCAACAAGGGAACATCGGTGACCGCGTTCAAGCCCGGCTTCCGTATGCTCGTCGGTGACGCCGGAGCTCATGTCGCGGGGCCCGCCCACAAAGTCTGCCACCGTTGCATGCCCGCCTCCGGTGACAACAGCAACCTCAACTGTGCTGCCCCGGACGCCCAGACGCTGCCCAAGGGCTTCTGTTCCGGCGGCATCCGCTCTGTCATTACTTTCCCCACCTGCTGGGACGGTAAGAATACCGATAGTGCCGACCACAAATCGCACGTCGCCTACCCCAGCTCTGGCTCGGGCCCCAACGATGTCGGCAGCAACGGTGTCTGCCCCACGTCGCACCCTGTTAAGATCCCCCAGCTGATGCTCGAGACCATCTGGGACACCCGTGCCTTTAACAAGAAGGAACTATGGCCCGCCGACGACTCCCAACCTTTTATTTGGAGCACCAACGACGAAAAGGGCTTCTCGCAGCACGGCGACTACGTCTTTGGCTGGAAGGGCGACTCGCTGCAAAAGGCCATGGATGCGCGGTGCACGGGCGATACGTGCAGTGCTCTCAAGGTGCAGACGACGGACCAGGCGACTAAGTGTTCGGTGAAGCAGCTCGTCAGGGAGGACGTCAATGGGTGGCTCTCACACCTTCCTGGAATGGATCCGGAGGCTTGATGACAGCACGGAGGAAATGCTACCACGTAATAACTTGATATGTACTGCTTTGTCAACTCTTGTGGACAACTGTTTTGTCACCCAGTCCAATACATAGCAAATCTGAAAGTGTATTTTACACTCTACATATGTCTTCGTCTTCATAATTTCTTATACGAAATCACTTTTAATAATCTAAAATGCCTGTGAGTCTAATCCCACTACGCACGCAGTGCAGCCTCGATGTATTCAACATCCTGAAGGAGCTGAGCATCATTCCACTTCTGTCCAACCAACTGTAGCGCCACTGGAGCGCCCTTGAGAACCTCGGGATCAACTGTATGGTCAGTACCTACTCGGGTTATCTTATCATCGCCGGTCTTGTCTGTCGCTAGGTACTTATATAATGCTTGTATTTCTGTATCCACTTGAGCGTCGAACGAATCAAGCGGCACAAATGCCTTGTCGGGCTTGTCGATGGCCGGGTCGACGTGTGTGAAGGGTATAATCACGGCGGGATAGTCAACTCCGTCCAGCATACAGTGTACATGGTGTTGGACCAGTCACCAGGCTTTACCGCGCTTTGTGGCCCGGCTGGGCACAGGGCAATGTCGATTCCAGCTGCTGCCCAGGCTGCATGCATTTGTTTTTGGTACGCGGCTTTTTTCGCGTTCCAAGACCACATCTCTTCGGGCGTCTTGGCCTTGCGTGGCCACAGGCCGAGCTTGACAATCGAGTCCAGCACAGGTTCGCCGGTGCGTGCGAGTTCTTGACGCGCATACGACAGGCCGTCCAGCGTAAACAGCTCCGCAGTGATCTTCTTGATGGTGGCAAAGTCTGGCGGCACAAACTCAAGCATCTCGAAACCAGCCGCCTGCAAGCGGGACACGGCTTCCTGGATAGTGCGACGTACTGGCGGGTGCAGTGTCAGTCCGCTCTGGCGGATCACTCCAACCACCGGCCGACGAGGTGTCTGGGTGGATGGGACCGCCTCATAAATGTACGGCAGTGTGGTTGGGTCAAGCGTCCACGGGGCCGCCGCCCGCACGGTCTTGACCAGCAGCTGCATGTCCCGTAGCGAGTTGGCTAGCGGGCCACAAACGGCTGGAACGCCGGTGTTGGTGCCAACCCACGTTGATGGTTCGCTGCCGAGCATTGGCAACAAACCGGACGACGGTTTAAAGCCATAGACACCCTGTGCCGCTGCCGGGATGCGAATCGACCCGCCGACATCTGTGCCGATGCCCAGCGCGCAGCCGCGGAACCCTACAACGGACCCCTCGCCGCCACTGCTGCTGCCGGCCGTAAGGTGCGACACCACAGGATTCTTGGTGAGGCCAAACAGATTGTTGTTGGTGTCGGCACACATCATGGTCTGCGGCGTGTTGGTCTTTGCAATGATGACAGCGCCCGCCTCGCGCAGGATAGCAACAAGATAGCTGTCGTGCTCGGCCATGTGGAACGCGCGGCTGACGTAGTTGTTGCTTGAGGCGAAGCCCTTGACATTGAAGCATTCCTTGACCGTCATGGGAAGGCCGTGCAGTGGTCCTTTGGTCTGACCGCCCGTCTCCCGAAAATGGTCGTCCAGCATGCGGGCCTCCTCGATGGCCTCGCGGAACATGACTTCGGTCAGGTAGTTGCAGAGCTGCTGGCCAATGGCGCAGCGCTTGCAAAAGGCCGTCACCACGGCCTCGGCATCACCGTGGCCTGGGCGGGTGTCATTCTGGTGTTTCTGCCCGACGGTCCCCATAAGGGCCGCATCTTTAGCGAGTACGAGCGTGCCGTTTTTGTGTGGCGTGTCGCCCAGGACAAGCGCGGCGTCAAGAGCCCCAAGATCCGCATGAACCAGATTTGGGAGACGCTTATTGACCCTAGGACCTGGCTGCTCTGCTTGTCGTCGGCCGCGCTCGGCATCTTGAATGGCGGCGTCGTCAATTTCAAGAGCGCACTCATTGCCGGTTTTGGTTTCGCCGGCCAGGAGGCCAATTTGTTGGGTATGCCCAGCGGCGCCATCCAGATTGTCTCGTGTGTGCTTTTCGGTATGCTGGCCCGCCTCAAGAACATGAAGGGCGTGGCCATGATCGTGTCTTGCATCCCCGGCGTTGTCGGCCTCATTGGTATTCTCAAGATTAGCCACAACCCCAAGTACAAGTATAGCCTCGTCGCCTGTACCTGGCTGCAGGCATGTATTGCCGCCCCCGTCGCCATCAGCTGGTCACTGCCCGTGGTCAACGTCGCCGGGCACACCAAGCGGAGCTGCACGCTCGGTCTGATCTTTATATTTTTTGCCGCCGGCATGATTGGCGGCCCACATCTGTTCATCGCCTCGGAAGCCCTGCGCTACCCGACAGCCATCATAGGCCTGTTGAGCTCGTACGGTGCTGCCATGCTCCTGCAGGCCGTCTACACTGCTCTCTGCTACTTCCAGAACAATGCCCGCAACGAAAAGTACGGACGACCGACGGAGGCCGATGTGCGTGCACGTGAGGACACCGCACTTCGGGGCTTTGAGGACCAGACCGACATGGAGAACAAGGAGTTCCGGTTCAGTCTGTAGACAGCGGCGCTGCGTGGAAATGGGGGACGACTGGCAAAATATCAACGATGTAACATAAATGTGATTGGCTTCCACGTCGAGAACGGGATCCTCAATGCCAAGACCAGGCAGCACAGCCGCGAGTGGGAGGAACATGCAGGAGCTTGTGCCCAAAGTATTTTCAGATGTGGCATCTGTTGCTTGAATATGTAATATAGACAAATGAGTTTACATCATGATACAAGACAAACTATTTTAACGCGTCTTTGAAACTACACAGAATGACATCAGCCTCCCCCGCTGTAGCATTGGCAACGGCATCGTTACCCCACCCGAATGCAGGCATCACCGCCAGTCTCTACAAGCCACTCCGTCAACATGAGTCCGACAATGAAGTCCGGGAGATCCGTCTTCTCCTCATCGACGAGGTCCCACCAGACAACGCAGAAGATCAGTTGATCGTCTGCAGACTCAACACATGCACAGTCGCCGAGGCACAACGCAGCAACTTCTATGCACTCTCGTATGTCTGGGGTGATCCCCTGGACACACTGCCCATCCTCGTCAACGGACTCACGTTTTATGCCACACGAAATCTGGTCGAAGCGTTGCGGCACGTCCCCCTTGTCGAGCCTCGTTGTCGCAATGGTTTTTGGGTCGACGCCGTCTGCGTCAACCAGTCCGACAACCACGAAAAGAGAGCACAGGTGTCGATGATGAGGGACATTTACAGCGGTGCCTACGAGACGCTGGCTTGGCTGGGGCCGGCAGACACTCAGAGTCGAGCAGCCATACAGCTTGTGAACCGCATCTCAAGCGACAAGGACGTCATGGGCGAGTATGCTGCCAACAGCAGCAAGAACGAGAAATCCCCAGCAAGCCCACGACCGGAATTGCTGGCCGTCCCAGACGTCGTCGAACTTATCGACAAGCTAGGTGACGACTCTCTTTTTACCACAGATCTCTTTTCACGACGCGCTTACTGGTTCCGTATCTGGACATTCCAGGAAATCATCCTCGGCAGTCGAGTCCGCCTCACTGCGGGCACAGACTACTGCGACCGGAATGACGTCTTTGCCGTGCGAAATTGGGCCCTCCATGCATCTGTCATGGCGTTTGCGGAGGACAGGTCGCTGTTAGCTGACGAGGATCTGAATGCGGAGGACCATGACCACGAGACGGATAAAGCGAAGGCAGCCATGATACAGCGCATCCGCACATTCTTGGCTGATATCAAGGAGAGTGCCAACTCTGGCACACATTTCCACCGCCAAATCGTCGCGTTCCGTTTCACCCAAACAAGACGCGATGTCCACAACAAATACATTGACCTGCCCATCCGCGCCATGGCCTGTCTCAGGGCGGCCATGATGCGCTACGCCTGGGACACACGGGACATGATCTTTGGCCTTTGTGGTATCGAGGACTTTGGAGTGGCCATTGACTATGATCTGACGGTGAGAGAGCTCTTTTGCAAAGTTGCCGCATGGCTGGCTACACTCCTCGGCAGCAGTGGAGGTGAGAGCAAACTCTTCCTGCTCTTCAGCTACACTGGCCTGGCAAGCAAAGAGTCAACGCTGGAACTGCCAAGCTGGGTACCCGACTGGAGTGCTCGTCCAGAGCAGTGCATTATTCACAACACCAAGAACTACACTCCTGTTCCCGAAAAGTATACCGTCTCTGTGGCCGAGGACGTGCTCAGACTGCGTATGCATGGCATTTATATCGGCACAATCGGGTCTGTATCCAAGCCCGGTATCTATCCCGGTGTCACGCAACTTAAGGAGGGAGAGCCTCCGATGACAGACTCAGAGAAACTGCAAAGACTGGCTGACGCTGCCGAGTTTCTCACGGGAATGGACTCGAATGCAATCATCGACGCTCTTGCGGCACCAAACCACGTAGACGTCGTTCCCACAACACAAGGGCTCCACGCCGAATCGTTTATTGTAACACTCGTCGAGCTCTTGGCTGATCCTTACCGGTCAGGACACTACACTTATACAACACATAACACAGCCTGTCTCATTCATTGTCTTGTTGCTTCTGGCCGTGTCTCATTGCCGGCCCTAACGGATGACAGCGATCCAGGCGATTCGACCCTATCAGCCGTCGGTGATAAGTACCGCAAAGAACCTCTTGACCGAGATGACCTGCTCTGTGAAGCTGCCTACCAGTTCCAGAAGCTAGACTTCCAAAGCTGTTTCTTTGGTGATGACAACCTTGATACGGATGAGTATGTTTACTTCCGGACAGACGATGGACACTCGGGCTATGCGGCTGTTGGTGTTCAACCAGGTGATGTTGTGTACATGGTGGCCGGCTGCCAAGATGTGGTGGTCCTGAGGCCGGTCGAGGATCACTTTAAGTTTCTCGCACTGGGCTGCATCGTGGGATTGGGAGGGCACTATCCTGTCAACTGGGACAATCCGCCAGGCAAGGTTGATGTTATCAATATTATGTAACCCAGGATCGATGCTGGGTTTTTTTTTTGTTACTTGCATATATAAATATTGAAAAGTACATGTTTTGTAACAGTCATAACGTCGATACATTTTTCTCTCCATTTATTTTCAAATGTTTGTTTTTGACCCTGCCACCGGGAAGTTGCATTGATTGTCGACGTCCTTCTTCAATTCCTGGTTTGGTTGATTCTTTTCTTACTGTTTATTTTCCTTGCCGGTGTATTTATTTGATAGCTTTATGTTGAATGGGTAATATTACTTCGTGAACTTTGATGTGGTTTCGTTTTTTTACTCCCCTTTTTTTAAAAAGAAAAGAAAAGAAAGAAAAGTAGTGGTTTTGTTTATTTTTATTTTATTAGTGAAAGTAAAATAGAATACTCCAAAAGCGCACAAAAAAACGACAGCATTAGAAATTGGATCATAAATTTGGACAAAGTAGGGACTCGACATCACAGTGTTAGAAAACTTCACGCGAAAATAATTATCGCCTCGATATCAAATGTGGGTGGGCTGAATTAATGCGGAAGTTGAACATCTACTCCACGATCATTGCAGTGAGATCCTGGTCCAGTTTTGGTGTTTCCATGTCGATCTGCCGTCGGTATGTGTTGATGTGGCTGTCTGGCCTAATACTCCATATTACCGCAGTGGTCACTTGTACTTTGCCTGCCAAATACGGCAGCAAATCAAGAGCGTCTATATGTAGAACTGACGTAGAACTGAAGCCAATCATAATTTGATGAAATCAGCTGTGAACTTCAATGAGAAAGCTCCGTTATTTCCACCGTAATACTTTGTACTTTCCTAGGAAATCTCTCGAATACTCAAAATTCCACGACTTGATGACATTCGGCCACTGTGACGCTGGTCCCCTGGCTGACGGCTAGTGATCACTGCTAATCTCTGGTTAGCGCACGCTGAAAGACGGTGAGTGGAACACTTGGCCTGCAGATTTGGCTGATTTGGCATTCGTTTGGTGTTTGTGTGCTCAGTTTGCGCCCGTTGTGCGCCGTTGCGCAAAGGGTGGAGTGGAGTACAAAGTGGGAACGGAAAGGAACAATGCCGAAGACAGGGCAGGCAGCAGATTGGATGATGGAAAGGGAGTAGCGAGAACAAATGAGAAATATGAGAAAAAGGACGACTAATAAAAGAGAAAAAGAAGCGAAGGAAACATTAGGTTCAGAAAAGGATCACTGCAGGATTTTGGGCGTACTTTTAGGTGAGCCCTAGCCGGATGACGAGGAAGCAAAGATGAAAAGCGACAGTGTGTGAATTTGCGACGTTGTCGAGAACAGACCGTTGAATGTCCTGTCAGAAATAAGTCGTGGCAGTGGGGTTGTCAGCGCTTGGCACTCTCCAGGAACCCAGCGATTTGGATTCCATCCTAGCTCGACGACAAGACTTCAAAATTCGACAACACAGCATGAATCATCCGTGATGCAGACTTGGTCATTGCTGCCCAGAGCTACCCTGTGCTCTACATGCTGATCTATCGTGGCCAGGACTACAAGTATCGGACAGAGCCTGGTCATGTTCGAGCTGTTTCTCGTAAAACAAAATAAATAAAATAAGGCCAAGACAACTGAGCCTCCATCGTGAAGGGTCGTGAGCCATCTCAAAGCCACAGAGCGCACTATTTGTTTCGTTTAAGGGTCGATTCTCGGTAATCCTCTCCACTGTTCAACGGCTGACGGCAGGTTATTGCGCCCCTGTGACAAGCGTCCTTCGTATAGGGCAACACGGACTCCCTCCAGAGCAGGACTCAGAAAGGGCCCCCAATTTTGGCACTTGGTCCCATTTTCCTCGCGATTCTTCCCGTTCCCTGGCCTCTTCTTGCTGCAACCCTCACGAAGCCACCCCCGTTTCAGGCTGTTTTATCTCAACAACCTACCAGCCCCGTGAGATCTGGAGTCGAGAAACCCACCAAAGTCCGAGTGTGCCAGTAGGAAGAGAGCTAAACAAATCCTACCCCAATGGCAAGAAAGGCTTCCCAAAACAAACGAAGAAAGTGACAGTGGCGAGGAGCGCAAAGACAGGGCTAGGATGCGTCCAGTGCAGGATCGACGGAACGTGGCCCTTTGGGAAAGGAATGGGAACCAGGGGGAAGGAGAACAGAAAACGTAAAACACAAAACAGGGACACAAACTTGAGCTCGGCCAGAACCCAGAATTCCATAAAACCTAGGACGGGTCCGGGCACGGCCAGAATGTCTTTAATTCTTGTCTCTTCGTGACGTCTGTTTCTTTCTGTTTTCTGTTTGCTGTCGCAGTCATTGTCGTCATCATCACCAGCGTCGGTTCAAGCGACCACAATTGATTTCTATTTGATTTTCTTTTGCATTTTTTTCGAATATCTCTACGATCCGCCCACCCCCACCATGGCACACACCTGGCTCGTCGCCTTTTTGGCGATTGTCGGCGCCTGGCTTGTGTCGTGTGCGCACCGTTTCTACACCAACTACCGCAATGCCGTCGCCAGCGGGTTCCCCGTCGTTCTTTGTCCCGTCAATACACAGAATCCCGTCTACATGGTGTTGAATGCGCCGCTCCGACCGATCCTCAAGAAGATTTTGCCAACGGCCGTCTACGACGCATGGCAGCCTGCCACGTATGGCTGGGAATTCCGCGACCATCACGGCTTCCACGACCGCATCGGCCCCGTCTTTATTCTGGTCACGACAGGCGTCAATGAGATTTGGTGCGCCGACCCAGCGCTGGCCCAGATTCTCCTGGCGCGCCGCAAGGACTTTGTCATGCTGCCCGAGGCCAAGATCATCATGAGCCTGCTGGGCAACAACATTATCGCTTCGGACGGCGAGACCTGGGCACGGCAGCGGCGGCTGATTGCGCCCAACCTCAACGAGCGCATCAGTGCCATTGTGTGGAAGGAGAGCATGCTGCAGGCGGACCAGATGGCGGACTTTATGTTGACAAAGGAACCAGAGGGCATCTCGACACAAACGGTGGCCAGTCTGCGGGCGATTGCCATTAATGTTTTGGGCCAGGTCGGCTACGGCCAGCCCAAACCCTTTCAGCCCATGGAGCTGCCACGCGACCCCAAGGCGCCCATGGCCTACATTGATGCCATTGGCCTTGTTGCCGAGCTGCTGGCGGCTGCTGCCATTGTTCCCAATTTTATTCTGTCACTCCCCTTCATGCCCCTGGTCGTCCAGACACTCGCCGCCGCCATGCGCAAACTGCCCGCTTTGACGGCAGACATGCTCGACCAGGAACGCCAGCGGCAAAAGACACGCAGCGTCGAGGACAGCGAGAGCCGCGAGAACATCATGAGCCTGCTCGTGCGTCTGGCCGACCAGAGCAAGAACAAGGAGGCAGGCCAGGCCAGTGCGGCCGATCCCCATGCAAGTACGCTGAGCTTGACGGAAGATGAGATCGCCGGCAATTTGTTTTTGGTGACGGGAGCCGGTTTCGATACAACAGCCAACACCATGTCCTACGCTGCCGTCCTCATGGCCGCCTACCCCGACAAGCAGGCCTGGATGCAAGACGAGCTAGACCGCGTCTTTGGCGGCTCCTCGACGGGTCTCACCGAAAAGCAGCGCGCCGACCGTCTTGCCTCACTCGACTACACCACCGTCTACCCGCAGCTTGTCCGCTGCCTCGCGTTCATGTTTGAGACACTCCGCCTGTTCCCGGCCGTCCTGCATTTGTCCCGCGGCGTCAAGGTGAACCCGACCAATGCTCCTCCACAAACTGTCACTGTCCGCAACACCACCCACCATCTCGCCGGCGCCTACAACGTCTTTGTCAACAACATGGGCCTCCACACCGCCCCCGCCACCTGGGGTCCCGACTCGGACGAGTTTAGACCGGAGAGATGGATCGAGGTCGACGAAAAGACCGGCCAAGAGTCCGTCAAGACACCACCACGGGGTACCTTCTCGCCCTGGTCCGGTGGGCCCCGTGTCTGCCCGGGCCAAAAGATGTCCCAGGTCGAGTTTGTCGTCGTCATGGCCACGCTGCTGTGGCGCTGTTCTGTGAAACCCGTCGCCCACTCTGAGAGAGGCGAAACCGATGCCGATGCGCGCACTCGTCTGCTGGAACTGACCGAGGACAGCCAGCCAAGACTGACGCTGCAGATGAACCGGCCCGACGAGGCGGAGCTGCAGTGGGTGGCGAGGTAGATGTCAGAAGAATTGTATTAGTACGTAAAGAAGGGTGCATACAGTGCAAACGCGCACAAGTTTACATAGCGATGTAGTACATTTACATAAACATTCAATGATATTCCCCTGTCTACAATGTACAACGTAGCGAGTCTCATTGCACGCTTTTTCTCTCAAATTTGATATCGTCCATCTCTCATTTAACGGATGTGGTGGAATGTGGGCACATGGCCTTGTATTTATCCGTTGGCTATTTTTGTCGTAAGAGCCGCCAAGGAGGTTATTTTCATGCTCAGGGACACAATGCGGTACAGACACGGCACACATCTGGCCAAGCCCGTGTCGTTATGAACATTAATACAACGGAATATAGCACGGCATGCAAAAGCATACACCTTCTAAAAAGGCCAAGAAGCCAAGTCTGGAGAGCCAAGATGGGTAAGAACAAATGGGAGAAAGGAGAAAAGGAAGATAGGAGAGAGACCGGTGGCGTCCAACCGTCGATTTTACACTGCAAGCCACTCAACCATGTTTTGATCTCCGAAACCTGGGGTATTCTGGGGTATTCTTACGATCAAAATGCCGTAAACAGAAGCGTTATCAAACATCAAAGCAACGTTAAACGCAGCTTTACTGTCAACTCCTTCAACATTACACCTTAGTAAACAACCCCACTATGTATATTGACCTAAACGGGAACGAAATAAAAGTGCAGCGTTCTTCTAAAAGGATAAATAGGATAAAGGTTAAATCTTCCGAGCACATGCTGCAGAGATACAGGTCCCAAGAAATGGAAATTGAAAGGAATATATTTGAATAAATGTAATTGATACGTGCATGGAGATTCCGGGACCGTCGCCTACGGCCATCAGGTGAGCATATCAAGTTCCCTTTGTCCTAATCAGAATGTATAAAAGGGCGTGGAAGACTTGACCCTCCATACGGTATGTCTTCTTTTTCCTAGTTCATGATGCTCATATTATCCTCGTAACATAACCACATATATTTCTTCTTCTAGTCACATCACATTATGGGTTTCCTTTCTACTGTCGTCGTGGCTTTGGCTGCGGTGGCTACTGCCAGTCCCGTCGCTTACGGCCCTGATCTGCCCCTCCCTGGCTCTGGCCTGTTGGCTTCTCGCACCTCTGAGAAGCAGAGCACCCCGACCGGCACGGGCACCGATAATGGCTTCTTCTACTCGTTCTGGACCGACGGCCAGGGCAGCGTCACCTACAACAACGGCCCGGCCGGCGAGTACAATGTGAAGTGGAGCAACGTCGGCAACTTTGTCGCCGGCAAGGGCTGGAACCCGGGCGGACCACGTGTCGTCAACTACAACGGTACCTGGAACGGGGCCAGCGTCAACTCTTATCTCTCCCTCTACGGCTGGACCAAGAACCCCCTCGTGGAGTACTACATTGTCGAGTCGTACGGCACGTACAACCCGTCGACGGGCGGCACCAAGAAGGGCTCCATTACCAGCGACGGCGGCACCTACGACATTTACCTCAACAAGCGGGTGAACCAGCCGTCCATCTCCGGCACGGCCACTTTCGACCAGTACTGGTCGGTGCGGACCAGCAAGCACGTGGGCGGCACGGTCACCACGAAAAACCACTTTGACGCGTGGGCCAAGACGGGTCTCAAGATGGGTGCGCACGACTACATGATTATTGCCACCGAGGGCTACCAGAGCAGCGGCAGTGCCGACATTACCGTCAGCGAGGCGCCAGCGTCGTAGATGAGGGCGTGGGAGAGGAAACGAGGAGATTCAACATGTAAATAGGAGGGAATAAGAGGACCATAGTGTACATAGTGGTAGTGAAGGTTGGTTCGACAAGCAGCATATTCAAATCCATGATTACCTTGTCCCATCACAATGTCCCATAAATGCCCACTCATCAGTGTCGTCTTCCACGTACGGCCATAGATACTGGAGAACACGGGATCCCGTCCGCTCTCCCCTAGTTAAACCAGTAATCGGCGGATTAGTAGTTGGGTCGGTGACGACCAGCGAATACCCGCTGCTGTACGTTTTTTTTTTTGTTGACCTTGCGATGTTGCCTTTTTCGTGGTGAGAAGATAGCTTAGGTTTGATTGTTTTTGTTTTTATTTTTGTAATACATTGATGTGTTATTTATAAACGATTCTCAAATTACTCTCATATTTTATGGGATGTTTTCGTCGGTTTCATTTAATTCAAATATTTTCAGTGGAATCTGTTTTTCAAAAATGATTCAAAACTAATCGCAACAAATAACAGAGTTTTCATTACTTCGTTTGCACCTCTGCTGGGTGCCCAATCGTACATTTCACCTTATTTTCATTGAGCATTGTGTTGATGAACTCACCTTCACAGTTCTCATACAGCGCGGCAAATATATTTCTCCCATCGCTTAGACTCTTGTGAGGTCCTCTCTTTGTCCACTTGGTTCACCTTACCCACATTTTGACTCCGGCTCCGCAAAAGTACCGCGTGGTCAACAAAAATGGTGGAAAACGGGCAAAACGAAGCTAGCCCATAGTTTCTCCGCACATATTTTCTCCGCCCTCCGCTCTTCCTCTTCCTCCTCTTGCTCTCCGCCACAATCAACACAATCGAAGATATGCCCAGACCTGGACGAACGACAGTGGCGAGCAAAGCCTGCGATGCCTGCCGCACTCGCAAGGTCAAGTGTGACTTGACACCTGGTGTTGGAGACGGGGAACGGTGCCGTCGGTGTTCGCGACTCGACCTGGCATGCACATTTGACCGGCCATCGGGCTTGCGCGGACCTCGACGACGCGTTACCGGTGCCAGTGTCATTAACGTGAAAGTTCGAGGTCCTGTTACGGCAGTTACACCAACAATTTCCATCACAAACACACTCACACCCGACCATGTCGACACTCCATCCTCCACCTCCCAGCACGTCTACCCGACCGATGGCCTGTGTGCTCGACCACTCGTCCGGCTGATTGTCGAGGACTACTTAGAGAGGGTCTACCCTCTGGTCCCCGTTGTACATCGTCCGTCGTTTCGTGCCGCTCTGTGTGCCGACCACGATATCGACAACCCAGTGTTTGCCAGTTTGCTGCTGGCTATCTGCGCTGTCACGGTCGGCCTGCTACCGTCTCGATACGAATCCTGCTACTGCACATGGAGCAGTCCCGGCCCGCCGCTCCGGTTCGCCAGCCGCGAAGCCATGATGAACTATTGCTACGACGGCGTTTTGCGTCGACGCGGCCCCCGCTACTTTGACGAAATCGACTTTGCCAAACTGGCCATCTCCTATCTTTTGAGTATAACATTCTTCCAGATTGGCGACCAGAACCGGGCGCGGATGATGGAAGTGGAGGCGATGCAGCTGGGCCGGCTGCTGCAGGTGCACAAGATACAAGAGTATGCGGGGTTGTCGTGCATCGAGGCGCAGCTGCGGCGCAAGGGGTTCTGGTTGTTGTTTTATGCTTATGTGCACGGCGAGCTGCAGAATTTCCGCAAGGAGCGGCTTTGTTTCTTGGATGCAGGACAACTGGCGGCTCTCGATCTTGAAGCGCTGCTGCCACTCGACGTTGACGACGAACAGATTGTCGCCGACGGGGTGCTGCCATCCCCAACAGCAAGTCGAGAAGATGGGGAGCCGTGCCTAACGACGGCTTTCATCATTCACTCGAGGGTGTTTTGGGCAGCATTGCGAGCTGGCAAAAATGCACCACTAGGACTGGACAGTACAGTGACGGAACCGCCATGTGTATGCCGTCCATGGAGAAATCGAAGTGCACATGTTTCCCACCTGCGGGCTCGTCTCCAGGAGCTGACGTATATGCTCGACGTCTTGCCATCACCACTTCGACCCTGGACAGTGACGGATGCCAGTGATGGTGCCACGATTCTGGATCGACAGTTTGCAGCACTACGGGCCAACCTTCACGTCACCCACCTCTGGCTGCAGAGTATCATTCTCGACCAGATTGATTTGATGGAAAGCAACCAGGGCAGCTCGGGTCATCGAAACAATTGGCCACAGAGGGAGGATATCTGTCGACAACTTTTACACCTGCTGCATGCCATCCCAGAGCGGGATCTAGAACCGAATGGACTGCATCTGGCCTTCAAGGTCAGAGATGTGGCGGTGGGGTTGTTGGACGATGGCCTACCAGTTGGAGAGGCAGCCAATGGGGCCCACTCACCTGTCGACAGTGCAAGAGCCACGCGAGCAGCGTCGTATATCGAGCAATTGACTCGGATTCTAGCGAGACTGGATCGAAGTGAGCAGGCGGCGATTATGAACCTACAGAGCTGGGTGGATACGGGGCGGGTGTTTGGAAGGTGAGGAAAGGGGGTAATTGTGTGTAATTTTATGTACAGTCTACTCTATTTTTTCTGCCTGTCAAATTTATGGCTTCAGACCCTTCCAGTAAGTGGTCTTCTCCACTGTCAGCGTGCCCTCAACAGCCTTGGCATCACGGCTGCTCTGGCCGACACGGATTCCGTAGACACCCGCCCGGCTGCACCAAGCATCATCCGTCTCGTCCCAGTAGCTGGTGTCACGGACGGCGTCGAGCGTCAGAGTGACCGTAGCCCTGGCACCAGCAGCTAGGTCGTGCACCTTGGCAAATGCCCGCAGTTCCTGTGTAGGACGTTGGGGCAGGGCAGGCACGGCTCTCGGCTCCCATGCAGGGGGTGCCACGTACAGCTGGACAGTGCAGCTGCCAGACACAGAGCCCGTGTTGGCCACATCCAGCGTGACGGAGACGTTGTTGGACGTGGCGTCGATGGACAGCTGGCCCAGCTCAAAAGAGGTGTAGGATAGACCATGGCCAAAGGCAAAGAGCGGGTTCACGCCGGCGCGATCCAGGTACCGGTAGCCGACATAGACGTCCTCACCGTACAGACAACGGCCCGCCTCGGCGCGGTAGTTGATGTGTGACGGAAGATCCTGAAGACGGCACGGGTAGCTCAGCGGGAGCTTGCCGGCCGGGTTGACGGCGCCAAAAATCACATCGGCAATAGCATGGCCCGTGGCGTTGCCGCCGTACCAGGCCTGCAAGAGGGCGGGGCACTGCTCAACCCAGGGCAGGTCAACAGGGGTGCCGCTCTGGACGACGACGGCCGTCTTGTTGGGAGCCGCTGCCAGAATAGCAGCAACCAGCTTGTCCGTATTGAGCGGCAGGGCCATGGTGACGCGGTCCTCGCCCTCCGTCTCCCACTCAGACCCCAAACCGACACAGACGACAACCTGGTCCGCGGCCGTGGCAGCAGCCACCGCCTGGGCAATGCCCTCCTCCACTTCCAGACGACGGCACCCACCAATGCGCATGCCGCCGTGACCAAAATCGATCATATTGGCCACCTTGAGCTGGCTCGTCTTGGAGCAGCCCCATTGGACCAGAATATTGTATTGACGCCCAGCCTCCATGTACATCGAACCAGTCTCCTCGACGGTGCCGCTGCCTAAGAAACTCGTTCCGGGCTTCTGGTTCGGGCCGGCATTGGTGACCAGCAGCTGGCCGTCAACGTACAGCCAGGCGGTACCCTGGACGGCCAGGCCCAGGTCGTAGGTGCCAGAGACTTCGGGGACAAACGTGCCCTCGACATCCGCATACCACACGCCGTTCTTAGCCAGGTTGGGGTGTGAGTAGTCGATGAAGAACATGTTAGAGTCGACGACGTGACGGGACTCGACGAGGGTGCGGACATCAGTCTCACCCTGGGGGGCCGGGCCAGTTGGGTGCTCGTTGTAGACACGCAGCTCAAAACCAGCCTTGCCGTCCTTAACTGTCTTTAAGGACTTGCCCAGCAGCGGCAGCATCTGGTGGCCGTAGACGCCCTGGGCAAACTCGAGCGGGCCCTGCGCCTGGACTAGTGCCTCGATGCCCTGCCACGGCGTGACGGCCTCGTACGGGTTGAGCGATGCCGAACCGCCGCCGCAGTAGGTGGCAATGCGGGCCGTCGGGCCAATCACGACAGTTGACTTGACCAGCGAGAAGGGGAGTACACTCTGCTCATTCTTCAAGAGGACAATGGCGTCGGCAGCGGCGCGTCTCAGCAGCTGCTGGTCCTCAGGCCGGTTGAGCAGCGTCTCGGGTGCGTGCTCACGGATGCCGGCACCCATGGCCTTGCTCACAAACTTGAGCACGTTGCGAACGCGGTCGTCCACAGCCTTTTTCGAAACGGCATTGGCATTCACTGCGTGCAGCAAATTAATGCCGCGGAACCGTGCCGGGCCAGGCATTTCCAGGTCTAGCCCGGTATTGGCAGCCGCCGCCGTGCTGTACGTCCCGAACCAGTCGCTGACCACCATGCCGTCGAAACTCCAGATGCCGCGCAGTACTTTTTGCAGCAGATACGGCGACTCGGACGCGTGCACGCCATTCACCTTGTTGTAAGCCGTCATAATGGCCGGCACGGGCGCTTCGGCCAGTGCAATCTGGAACGGCTTCAAATAAATCTCGTGCATCGCACGCGCTGTCACCTGGACGTCCACGGCCATGCGTTCGTGCTCCATGTCGTTGCAGACAAAGTGTTTCGGCACCGAGGCAATGCCCTTGTCCGCCAGGCCTTGGCAGTAGCTCGCGGCCAGCAGACCGGCCAAAGTCGGGTCTTCTGAGAAGGACTCGAAGCCGCGGCCGCCGAGAGGCAAACGCTGGATGTTGATGGTCGGGCCGAGGACAGCATGAGCACCCTTGGCACGGGCTTCGTCTGCCAGAAGGTGGCCGACGTCTCTTAGCAGGTCGGTGTCGAATGTGGCACCCAAGGCTGTACCGCACGGCAGACACGACGACGGCACGCTGTCAAAGAAGCGGGTGCCGCGGACACCATTGGGACCGTCTGACAGGCGAATGGTTGGCACACCAAGACGCGGGATGGCGGCCGTGTGCCAAAAGTCGATGCCCGACAGCAAGGAAATCTTCTCGTCAAGAGTGAGCTGGGCCAGGACAGCGTCGACGTCGAGGCTGGTGGCCATGTCGGCACTGTCTGGTGTTGGTGGTGTTGTCGGGACGAGCATTGTGTGTGGGTGGGAGAGGAAAGACTTTGAGAAGAAGAACGGTTGGTGTTTGTTTGTTCCAAAAGTGTGTTCTTTGCGTCTTTCTTATGTTTGTTTCTTGTTGAATCTGTTTTTAAAATCAAACGCAGGTTGACAAAGCAAAAGTATGGATAAGATATGACGTCTGTAGGAGAAATAGGGGCCCTCGCTCCGATGTTCTGCCGGTAATGTTTTGTTTCCGACCGAGTTCAATTCATGAGACAGCAAAACTACAATCCCACAATACTACCAATCTCCTCGGTCCTAATCCGGAGAGAGGCTCGTCTTTTCCTCTGAAGCTTGACACGAGCTTCTCCAAGCTATTGCAGGCTATTCCAAGCTATTACAAAATGCTCTCGAGCTTCTCGTGTTTGGGCGCGACTTATGCCTCGTGACGATGTCGGTTTCTCCTATCCTGTCTTTTTATTTATCCTTTTCTCCGTCTGTTCACTACGGGAAAACATCAATGGTCAAGTCGTGGCCGTCTTTGGTAAAGAATTGGCGGCAGACCTACGCTAATTTCTTGCATCCATCACGCCTTATCCTCTGGCAGTTGCCGCGTATAAGTCTGAGCGGCAGTCCACAGTTTCTCCGCTGTCCTCCGCCCATTCTTTCTTATCCTCCGCGCCGTCTCACCTTGCCGTTTCTGTCACCAATTCTCCGCACACAACCACACTTTTGTGTTAATCCACTTTCTCGCCGCCATTTCTCCATCTTTGTTGACCTTGACTTTCCCCTTTTGACATCTTTGACAACCTGCCGTCCCGTTTCTCCGTCCCTCTCCGTCTCTGTCCGTCCTTGTGCTCCGGGCCTAGACTTTTCTGCCCTTCTAGCCCCTGGCCTAGCTTCGGAAATATTGCCTTTGATTCACTCTGAGTTGGACTTTCTTCGTGGCTTTTTCTCGTCTTTGCCTGACTTTTGCTTGTTTCTCACCAGTCCTCTACTCTTGTTCGCATATCCGGGGTATGGAGTTCGTGCCATGTGCAAGAAAAACTGGATCAATTGTAACATGGGGTGACACTTTTTTTCCTCAACATTCACCCGCATCCATCCACATCTGCCCACACTCTCCCAGAGAACCCACACACCCATACGATATCCCCTGTTTTCGTGTCCCAGCACATTGTTTCCTGCGTTCCTATTGCGCTCCCCACGGGGCACGGGGATGAGCGTCACGCGGCCACTCACTTTTCGTCGGCGCTTTCACTGTTGTTGACACTATTCAGCGCCGCGTTTGATTTTTTCTCGTCTCCGTCGTCTGTTCGCGCCCTCGCTTCCAGGTTCCTCCTTTTGGACATCCTCCTTGTTTTCCCGGTGCCCGGGCCAGGTCACCACAACCGCCGTCGGCTGCACGGCTGCAACTGCAGCTGCAGCTGCAACTGCAACTGCAACTGCAATTGCAACTCCAACTGCAACTCCAACTGCAACTGACATCGGCCTGTCTTGTCAGAAATACATAAAGAGACTACCTCGCTCAGCTTCTCCCTCCTGTCGATCCCATCTTGACTCATTGCCACATAGCTCTCTCTTTCCTCACCTTCCTCTTCTCCCCTCCTCTTTCACCTTTCCTGGTGTCCTTCCATCCTGTCACTTAACTTTTGTTTTGCACCCGCCTCGCCATGGCCAAAATCGACGCCGAGGCCGCTCAGGCCGACGCTGATCGCCTTGCTGCTGTCCTCGCCGACGACGGCACCCCCTGGTACCAGCGCTCCTACCTTGTCAAGCTCAACTACTGCGTCGTCTCTCTCGTCTTGTATTCGGCCGGCAACGGTTACGACGGCTCCCTCCAAAACGGTCTCCAGGTCCTAACCCGGTGGAACGACTTTATGGACCACCCGGCCGGCGCCTGGCTCGGCTGGATCAATGCCATTTACTGGCTGGGCTGCTTCCTGGGCTACCTGCTGGCCGCCTGGATCTCCAACAAGTACGGCCGCAAGCCGGGCATCTACATTGGCTACCTGCCCTTGGCGATCGGTGTGGCCATGCAGACAGCCGCCCCCAACGACAAGGTCTTTTTGGTTTCTCGTCTCTTCCTGGGCTGCACGTCGGCTCTCTTTGGTAACGGCGCCCCTCTCCTCATCAATGAAATTGCTCACCCGGCCCACCGCGCCATTGCCAATGCCACTTTCATGAGCGGCTGGTACGTCGGTGGCAGCATCGCCGCTTGGGCCACGTTTGCCACGCGCAACTACTCGACTTCCTGGGCCTGGCGTCTGCCCTGCATCCTGCAGCTTCTCCTTCCTGTCGTCGCGCTCCCCGGTCTTTTGCTGTCGCCCGAGAGCCCTCGCTGGATGGTTTCCGTGGACAAGTGCGAGGCCGCCCGCGAGATGTTGGTTCAGCACCATGCTGGTGGCGATGCCGATTCGCCGCTCGTCGCTTTCGAGTACGGCGAGATCATAGCCGCCCTTGCTGCCGACAAGGCCGCCCATAAGAGCTCGACGTACATGGACATGCTCCGCACGCCGGGTAACCGCCGCCGTCTCTTTATCTCCATCTCGCTCGGTATCTTTGCGCAGTGGGCCGGCAACGGTGTCATTTCGTACTACCTGACTCTGGTGCTTGACACCGTCGGTGTAACGTCTGTTACGGACCAGACCATGATCTCGGCCTTCCTCCAGGTGTGGAATTTGATCTGTGCCGTCGGCGCTGCGTTTGTTGTCGACCGTCTCGGCCGCCGCACGCTCTTCTTGGCCTCAGGCTGCATCATGCTCGTCTCGTACGTCATCGTCACTGCCCTCTCCACCGAATTTGCCAAGTCGGGCCATGCCGCCGTCGGCACTGCCGTCATTCCTTTCCTCTTTGTATTCTTTGCTGGCTACGACATCGCCTTGACGCCCTTCCTCACGGCCTACCCCTGCGAGATTTGGCCGTTTGCGCTGCGTGCCCGCGGTTTGACGGTGACTTGGGTCGCCAGCATCAGCGCTATCTTCTTCAACACATTTGTCAACCCCATAGCCCTGGCGAGCATCGCCTGGAAGTACTACTTAGTGTTTGTCGTCGTGCTAGCTGTTATGATTGTCACTGTCTACTTTTACTACCCCGAGACGCGCCGCCGCACGCTCGAAGAGATTGCCGTTATTTTCGATGGCGAGTCGGCTGCGCTGCCGCCGATGACCAAAGAGCGCGGCGACGCCACTCTGACCGTGGAACACGCCGACGAGAAGGATGTATAAATAAGAAGGAGAATGGAAAAACAGGAAGAAAATGCTTCAACGTAGACACGTTTTCAATGTTGACGATAGCAAAAACTATCAATATTTGAAAGTAATAAAATTATCAAAATAGAAAAAGAATCATACCGCTCAAGAGTGACATGCTCATTTGAATAAAAGTACGCTCGGGTCTTCTCAAAGACTGTTTTAGACGATGTAGGAAATCATCAAACTTACGGAAAGTAGACCCATGATACCCAGCGCTTTCCGCGTGGTGCAGTCTCGCCTTCAGCCTCGACTGCGAATGGAAGATCGTCGGCGTAGATATTGGTGAGGTCGTCATAGGTAGAAGAGGTTGAATCTGAGTCGTCGGTGGGTTGTGCGAGCGTGACGTCTGTCCTTGGTTGCTTGGTTGTATCTTTGTTTGCTTCCTCATCTGCCTGTTCCTTGATGGTGACATCCTCGCCGAGTCCTGCTTTTACTTCTTGGTCAAAGTAGAAATCAAAAAGAAAGCTCAACGAAACCAACCAAAGAACCGCCAACTGCTTTTGGGTGGCGCAAGCTCAATCTCGGTTGCTAGACAACGTGGGGAGAGACAGACGAAGCCATCATCATAAGGCATACTTGGGTTGTCGACGAGATTGCTGCTAATCATAGTAGTAGCAGGCTCCAGGTCCTTGAAGTCGTCGTTGTCGTCCAAAATGCCGTTGTTGGTTGACGTGTTACACGTGCTCTTGGACGGCATGTCCCTCAGCCGGGCCTGGTCGGCTTCATACTCGGTGTAGGTGGTTTCCCTACAGGTTTTGCCGGACGCGGTGCCGAAGTATTTGGCTTTTGGTTCTTCTCTTTCCTTCTCCATCTTTTCCTTCTCCTTCTCCTTCACCTTCTTCTCGTTTTCTTTCTTTTCTTTTTCCATGGCCAGTTCCTTGTCATACTCCTCATCGACCTCGTCATCATCTTGCAGCAGAATCTTCACAACGTTCTCGGCATACTCGACATAGGTCTGGAGCAGCCGCATGTTGCCCGCGTTGCCGGCGTCAATGGTCGTCAGCGACTTCACAAGACTATGGAGCAGCTTGAAGTTATTCTCCATCAAGACGTCACTGACTCCCTCGCCACGAAACTCGTGCCCCTGCACGCAAGAAGCCAGGGCTTCCGCAAAGTCGCGTCGGGGAAGTCGCCATCGGGGTTCACCCTTGTCTTGTCCTTGGACTCTTTTTCTTGCTTTTCAAGGCAGCTCACATAGACACTCGCCGAGTCGTTGTTGATCGCTAAGCGGATCCACTGCGAGAGGTTCGCCACCGCCTTGACCCGCAGCGCCTCAAAGTAAGCCAGGACTGTCTTAAATTCTTCATCGTTCTCAAAGAAACCTTGCACGTCCCGGTCGCCCACGATCTTCACGACATGCTCGTACGAGGTCTTGTCTGCTTGGTGTATGACATTGAGCATAATTATGGCCATCTCGCGGCGTTCGACGCGGGCCGGATTGTTGACGACGGCCATGCCCACGCAGTAGAGCATGTCCGGCATAATTTTGAGAATGCCATGTCTGGCCCGCTTGTCGCACGTATCGCTTTTACGCATAATGTCGTTGGCGCTGCCCGTGGTGGTGCGGATGTCGGCGAGCAGGGCGGAAATCTCCATGGACGACACGCCGTAAAAGTCGCGCGGTGGCGGAATGTCGGAGGCGCCGCTATTCCGAGGGTAAGAGTAAGGGGAAACTGGCGTGCAGCGCTGGGAAGCGGCTGTCTTGGCTGGTGCCGCGGCGCTGTTTTCCGATGTGTCTCCTGGATTGGACATGTTGGGCGCTGAAGTAGGCTATATCTCGGTGGTTATTTGATGCTCGTGATGATTGATGATGTTGTAATGATAATTTGATGATATGAGGATGAGCTTGGCTGGTGTTGTACGGAAGATGTCCTGGTGATGGAGAAGATGATGAAATTTGTTTGCAATTTGGTTTTTTATCAAAACCCTACACTAGAAAGTCAGTGCCCGTGTTCCCATCTCTAACTGAGTAATCCATCATCGCGGTGCCATCCGAAGGTGCCATGATATTGACGTATTCAATTTGTAGGCGATGTATCTTTTGCAGCGTCGGATTACTCCGCCTGTTGCCACTGTCAGTACTTTGACGAGTTGTGGTGGCCGGCAGTTGGTGATTCGTGGGGATTCGATGTAAGTGCCAAAAACGGAAGTTGCTCTCAGGTGGTCTAATAGCTAGTGTAATTAGCCACAGTAAGTCAAAATCAACTAAATGCACTGTATAGCAGCACACGGAGTACAGCATCACCCTTTCTTGCCTGATAATGACAGAAGGCAAGTCGACGAAGGAAGGTGCTGGGCGAACCTCTTCCACAAAGGGAAGTCGTTCACCTGCATCCACCATTGGTCTTGACCATTGCATTGGATGACTTTGGGAAGCAGCTACTTGTTACTACCACATACCAATGGCCCTTTCCTCCAAACGTAGCTCACTCGTTGCAGGCAAAATAAAAGTAGGGCGGGAAAAGGCAGAACAAAACCGAAAAGGGGCATCGTCAACACAAGATCCAGCATAGTCGTCGGCCATGCTTTCGTCAATAGAACAATTCAGATAGTTGAGTGCGTTGTACGCATCGCTTCCATTTCCATTTATTTGACGGGCTAGGAGGAGGAAATCACAATAGCTATTGAACTTATTGTTCCTCCCCACCAAAATGCTGGGTGCAGGGCAGGCGATGGTAGAAGGCGTGTTCCTTCCAAAAATGGCAATCGTGAACATCGCCCTTCCCTGTGAACTGACTCTCTCACGCAACGCGTCGCTCTTTCCTTTTCAACATTCAATCGAAGTGCTTTTCCCAACAAAAATGCCCAGGCAACCATTTTGCCAGCGCATACAAACGAGCGAGTGTCGCTCCTGCCGCAATGGAAACCCAAACTCGACAAAGTCAAAACAAAGTCCAACAAGCCAGATTCCCCCGCCCATTTTCTTCTCCTTTCTCCTTTCTCCTTTCTCCTTTCTCCTTTCTCCTTTCTCCTTTCTCCTTTCTCCTTTCTCCTTTCTCCTTTTTCTCTTCTCTTTTCCCTTCTGCTCTTGTTTTCTCTCCACCAAACTCACCACTCACCAAGACCAAAACATCATCTTCTCAAATTGAACTCGACATGTCACCCTCCTCCCCTCCGTCCTTCTGCCAGTCGTCAACGCCCTCGCCAACGTGACGCGCTCCTGCCGTCTCCCACTGATTTTCACGACAATGCCCCCCAAGCCGGCTTCTCCTGTCTCGACGGGCAGCTGAGTGATAGCTGAAGACGTCCCCCGCGTCGACGCGGCGTACCTTTCGGCCACAAGCTAGCTCGAAATCTGGCTGCTGCCGGTGATAGAGGCGTAGGGAAGTATATTCTCGGACACTTAGTGTCCAAGCTGATTGACAAGGTGGTGGGGAGCAAGCTGGGGCCTGCGTCTTGTTCTGGCCAGCAGCCAACGGAGGATCTCCGCCTCGCCAAGGAGGAAATCCGGCTCTGTCTTCTCCCGCGAGCGCGTCGACCGTGAGCCAGACCAGAAACTCGAGGCGGCTGCCGAGAAATTTGTCAAGAAGATGACGAGACTGCGGTGGACGGTGAAGCAGCAGGAGCAGCTTCAACAGCAGCAACAGCAGCGAATTGCTGCCTGCCCCGCTCCTTCCTTCCCAGCACCGGCCCTCGCTCTTTCAGCAATGCCGGCGCCGGCTTTTTTTATTTTATTTTTGTGCCGTCGACTGTGTCGCGGCTGCCGTGTGGCTTTTTTTCCTTTTTTTCATTTATTGGGCAAAACTGGAAACTAACAAAAGTGGCTGAGAAGAATAGTTTAGAAGAAACAGGACCGGCATTTTTTTGTTCGTCCTGCTTCGGCTTTGCAGTCGCGTTTGCTTTAACGTCTTTTTTTTTGGTTATTTTAGATGATAGACCGCGGTGTTTCCAAATGGGGTTTGGGAATGGAGTTTTTATTTTCGTGTTGTTTTTGTATTTTGTTTTCTGCTTTCATTTGTTCTTTCATCTCAAGTTGAAGTCAAGCTCAACAATGCAGCTTCAATCCAGAAAAGATGGGGTCAATCAGTATTTCGTCTGTCGTCTTGTTTTCTTGTCTTGTCTTGTCTTATCTCTTTTGTTTTGTTTTTCTTCATCCAACTTCAACTCAAACAACCTCATTTTCTCATTTGTCGTTCAGTCCAAAGTTTTCCACTCCGCAGGTGAGCATTATCTCCATCCTTCATACGTTATCCTTATCGTCCTCGTTAAGTTTCCCTTCGTCTCCTCTCAGCCCCTGGCCTGACGGTAAAGTCGGTATCGTCTCCCGTCACCTATCGCCCGTCGCCCTTTGATGCAACCCCAGGATTTTGGCGTTTTGGTGTCGCCTGCCAAGCTTTTCTTCCATGTGTGGTCCCATACTTTTGGCTTTTTGAGTTTCCGCCCGATCCTTCAGGGGCACTCGTGGTAGCATTGGCCCAAGAAGTGCAATCTCCTTTTTTCAGTCTTCGTTCGACAGCGCCACCTACGCCCGTCTTGGCAGACGGGAACTGAGACGGACATTTGGACAAGATTGGGTGCACCAAGGCAAGTGAAATGCGACAGGGCAAATGTTTAATTTGCGGGTTAGGCGACAACAAGGAGTGCACTTCGCGATGCATACAAATATAGAGGACCCTGCCGTCGCGTGCTCAACTCAGTCGTGGGACATTTTCGACATTGTCTGACATTCAATCTTGCATCACACATCGACATATCATCCAATTTCTTTATCGACCACCATGTCCGACGTCACGCCATCCAACTCGGCGCTCGTGCTCGAGCTAGACGTGGTCTTTCCACGCGCCGAAACCTACGCGGCGGCCGACGTTTTCCCGATTGCCGTCACGTTCAACGATTTCTACGGCGTCAAGCCCAACCTGAGTGCGCTGTCATGGAGCATCTCGGGGCCCGGCGACGGCTTCCCTAAACCGACAGTCGATGACGGCCGTTTCGAAGTCTATGCGACGACGACATACAAAGCCTCCGCGGCCGACCAGGAAAAGTCGCCATTGGCACCCGACTCGTACGTCTCGAGCGTGCTCTTGGGCTACACCAACGTGTCGGCCTGGCCCACGCAGTACCATTTGGCCGACCAGCTGCAGCTTTCCATCCTCACCGACGACTCGTCGTCTCTGGGCGGCAACGACAGCGACTGGGTTGGCATCTTTCCCACGGGCTGTGGTGCCACCGAGTTTCACCCTGCATTCATGAAGATTGGCTCGTCGTTTGGGTCCATTGTGTTTTCCGTCGAGAGCGATGCCAAAGCCGTGGCGGCCAATGACTCGATCCTGCAACCCCTGGCTGCCGACGCTCCCGCCTGCCCCGCCGCCGCCGGCTCGTATTTGTCCGACCTCTACTACAAAAACACCACGACCAACGGCATCTGCTTCGAGGACACCGTCAACGAAGACGGCGTGGCCAACTACGACACGGTATCGTGCACAGACCGGTCGACGGTGCCGGGCGTGGTGCGGACAGCGCTGGATGCGGCGGCGACGAGTCTGGCCAAGGAGAGTGCCGAAGGTGGAGGTGGTGGAAGAACGTTGATTACACCAACCTCGGTAGGAGCGAGTGCAACAGAGACGGGTGCATCTGGTACAGGGGCAACAGCCAAGAGTGGGAGTGGAAGCAATCCAACAACGACGTCCACATCGACGACCAGTGCTGCAGGCAACCAGCTGCCATCGCTTCGCCGCATCTTAACCGCCATGGGTGTTGTCTCGTTGGCATTTGTCGTGTGTTGAGTCTGATTGTTTTTCTCTTTTTCTCATGTAGCCAGCCGTTTCTTGTTAATGTGTATTCTTATTTATTAATGTAATATCCTCTTCCATCCCGTCTTTTGTAAAATCTATGATGCTAAACAGATGCTAAACAAATGCTGAATAAATATGCCAAACAAACACGCAAAATGCAAACACGCAGAATGCCAATATGTACCCATCCAATGTATATGTACAGACAACATCACCCTCCCATTTTGTCACCCTTTTCATCTCACCGCACACCGATTAAACTCTCGCCCGCCATCCAAGTCCGGTGCTCCGGCCCAGCGACACCTTGGCACACACAATAAAGCACGTGCCAATCAGCAGCACCACACCCGTAAAGATTTGCGCGCCCAGGTAGCCGCCATTGTCGGCTGTGATGAGCGCACCGGCCACGGGTGGGCCTGTGAGGGTGGCAATGCTGTTAATGGTGAACACCATGCCGATGCGGACGCCAGATTTGGAGAGGTCTCGCGTGTTGAGACTGGTGAGTCCAGCAGGGAAGAGCGACTGGATACCACCCGCAGCGATACCGTAAAACACGCTCCACACGTACAGCCCGACACTCGTCTTGACGGCAATCCAGGACAGACCGGCCACACCCGCGTACAATCCAAAAATGGCAAACATGTTGATGGTCCCGACACGGTCGGCAATGTAGTTGGGCAGCAAGCGGCCGATGGCGCCGACGCCGTTGACCACCAGCAGGAGATTCAAAGAGTCGGTGTAGGAGAAGCCGATAATGTCGCGAGAAAAGGAGGCGACGTAGAAGAAGACAATGTACACGGACCAGAAGCACTAGAAAGAAAGCGAGCGTTAGCGAGCGTCGACGAGAAGGAGCGAACGAATGAACGAGCGAAGCGAGGGAGTGAGAGAGCGGGCAAAGAAATCGAATGAGCGCAGCGAGCGAGGACAAAAAAAAAAGAAAGAAAGAGAAACGAGTGAACGAAGTGAGCGAGGACATCCAAACTTACAAAGAAGCTGCCGGCAGCGTAAAATGCGTACTCGGTCTCGCGGAAGGCGGACCACTCGACGATTTTGCCGGCGCGGCGGGGCGGGAGCCGTTTCTTCAGACCGATGCAGGCGACGGCCAGGGTGGCCAGCTGCACGAAACCAATGACGCGCATGGTCCAGGGGAAGCCGACGGACGGCAGCAGCTGGCGGACAATCGATGGGAACACGAGGCCACCAGTGGCACTACCGGTGGCGGCGATGCCGATAGCCAGCGACCGTTTCTTACTGAAATAAGTGCTCAGGGTTGCCAACGACGGACAAAAGATGCAGCCATTCCCTAGGCCCATGCAAACACCCTGCGACAAGAAAATCTGCCAGTATTGTGTCGCTTGGGCGGTGGTGAAGATGCCAATGAGCTGCAAGCAGCTGCCAATCACCAGCAGATGCTTAAAGTAGCCGGCGTCCGTGAGGCGGCCCGTAAAGGTGCCGATGAAGAACAACAAAAAGATTTGGAACGAGCCGATCCAGGCAATGTCGGACGGTGACCTCCCCAAGAGAGAAGTGTAGTAGGTCTGGAAGCTGCCAAACGAGTTGATGACGCCCCAGGTGTCCATAATCACCAGGTGGGTGCAGCCAACGGCGACCCAGGCCTGGAAGCCGCCGTCGGGCGGCGGGCCCGGGTCCACGTATTTTGTGCGTGTCGTGCTGGCGCGGCTGACGATGCGTGAAAGAAGGCCGCCCTCGGGTTGTTTTCCGTTGCCGGCAGAATCCTGGCCGACAGTGGCACCCTCGGCCGATGTCTGGTGTAATGACCGCACATCTTCAATCTCTTCTTCGTCGACGTCGTCGACGTCGTCTTCGTCGTCACCATCCACGGATTGCTGTCCCTTCTCTTCGTCGACAACTCGTGTTCGTGTGCTGTTCTTCTTTGTGTCTGTTGTCGTTGCAGTGTCGTCGCGGTTTGTGCTCGACGTGGACGAAAAGGTGGTGGCATCTCTGTCCTTTTCGTTGTTGAGTTCGTAGTCATGCGGCAAAGGCAAGCCGTCTTGGCTGCCCGACGGCTGTTGCGTCATTGTGCCGTGGTCGTGTGTGTTGTAATCTCAAATGCGGCTCGAGTTGGAGATTGTTGGAGAACGTGGGATCGTGGCAAGGTCAAGGGTGGGCGTCGTTGGAAAATAAAGGGGTATGATAAAGATGACTCCAATATCGATAAGAAAAAAAAGTTCAAGATTCGAGATAGGCAGTTGAAAACGGGGTGGGGAGTCCACTTTGTTTAAATAAGAACAGACGATTAAAAAGAGAAAACAAAAAGGGAATCGCCGAAGTCGCCCTGCGGAAGCTATCACAGGGTTGACTAGTGGACGGCTGTTGAGAGTAAAGAGACGGTAAAGAGTGGACTCGTGAAATGCAACTGGGGAGAATTGAGAAACCGGCGTGGTAACGTTATAAAAGATGAGAAAGACAGAAGTGAGGCGTTGATTAGAAAGACCAAACAAGGCAAGAAAACCGACAATGGTAAAGAGTGATGGGCAGGTGGACAGCAGTGGACGGGCAGGCTCTCCGTATTATTAATGGGGACGGAGGAAAAGAGGGAGTGGGATGAAAGGAGGAATAGAAAAATAAGGAAGAAAAGACAAGAAAAAAGAATGGACAAACGCTTCTCCAGGTTTTCTTTTGTTCAGAGCTGCAGAGTCATAGGGTGCAGAGTGCAGAGTGCAGGGTCTGCAGGTTTTTTTGTGGTGTTGATGTGTCAATGATTCGTCTAGCTGGTGGTGCTGGTCGTGAAAAGGGCGTACGGGGAAAGGACCCAAAATAAACCTTTTTTTCCTCTTTTTTTTATTGTCGTCTCTTTTTGCTGGACTTTTTTGCGCCCTTGTTCGTCGGTTTCCTTTGCCACGCTTCCACCTCCTTCACACGCTTGCCAATCCCGTGGAGTGTGCTAGTGTGTCTCTTTTTCAGGTGGTGACGGTGTGGAGAAAGCAAAAGAAAAAAAGTGGAGGACAATCGAGACGGGGAGGATAAGAGTTGAGGAGGAATAAGGACAAACGGGTGAGGACAGTAATGTAAGGGGATTGAATGTCGAGCAGAGTAAATAAATCAAACTACGGTCAAGACAGGTCAAGACAAACAACCGAAAGAATTCAAAAAAGGGGCCAGGTGGACAAGAGAAGGAGAACCGAGGCCCAGGGACGACAGTAGTGGACAATGGACAAGCGGATGGGAAAAAGAGAAAGAAGGCTCTGATGGATAATGTCGATCTGGAGAAGGAGAGGAGTAGCTCAAAGATGGGATAAGAGAGTATGGGGTTTGGGGTACAGTCTGTCGATGATAAACGTAACAGAGGACGGAAGCTGCACTCGTGATGGTTTGTTGATTTTCTGAAGGTAGACCAGCTCTCAATCACCTTCTTGTCTTCCGGGATCTTGTGCACATCCCGAACCATTCACCGTCGGAGACCATGCAACGCGGGCACACCCCATACTTTATCTATTCTGGACTTGTCCGTCGATACCCAATGCAGTAAGAATGCCAAAAGTGATGTTGCTTTCACTGCAGCGGATGGGAAACTGCCATCTCCGTTGCAATCAGTTATTATTACAGCTCTAACAAAAGAAAAGACAGGCAACAGGCTGCAACGCGACATGGGCGGAGTTGCCGTTTGAGGCAGTCGACTTCTAGGGAGCTCGAGATTGTCGGTCCCTTCCTATCGGCCAACGAAGCATGGGGATGGATACGACCCCCGGGGCACGCCAGGGCCCGCCGACCGCAAAGACGGGTAATCCAACAAATGTACGACATAAAGGGTCACCTTTTTGCGGCGCATTAACCATTGGCCGATGCGGTGACGAGGAGGCTCAAGAACAGAAACAGTCATCATTCTCCGTTCTGGTCTCTGTGCTGGGTCTTTTCTGGCAATCCTTTTGAAAATCCATCTCAAAACCCACCACTGTCTACACCGTCTCCGCGGGGGATTGACATTTGACTCTGCCTTTGATTGGGGAAACGTGCTCTTTGCCTCATGGCTAGCCGATGGGGATGGACGAAGGGACCGAGAAGGAAATAACAAAAGAAAGGCAGAAACGACACAGCAAAGTGAGCACACAACACCGCTGCAAAGCGCAAAGCGTGGTGGTCCACACTTTTTTGTTGATCGACCATCTCGCTCTTACAGAAAGACGCGAGCCTTATCCTTGGCTTTTTGGTGAGTGTGTGTGGTCTCAAGGTAAGCAGTTTCCACCAGTTAGCACTCTTCCGCTCACTATGCAACAAACGGGAATAGTGCCACTACTCAGTACCTGCCACTAGAACGGTGAATGGGGGTCATACTTCGTAGTGCTGTGGTAGATGGGCCTTTGGGCTTTGACGCTCTGTGAACACAGCTGGGAGAGGAATTATTCCCGACGCTATGCAGCACAGCTTGTGGTTGTAATCAACGTCACAGCGAGTAGGAAGGACGGCCTTCTGGCCGTTCGGATGACAGATCGAGAAGGTGGGTTTGAAGTGGATGCTGCAAGTGTACTGAGGAGTGGAGATGGGTAACGGATGCAATGTTCTTTCCAAAGGCGAAAAAGAAGGGGGGAAAGAAAGAAGAAAACAAGAACAGAAGGAGCAATATCGATAATGAGTCAACAAGAAAGCAATGGTAAATAGGCAGCAAACATAAAAGACGTCAAACATCAATTCTCTCGAATGAGGTCGAGACCGGACATTCGGGAAATCGAGCGTGGGCCGTGTCAAAGACGGAGAGGTGCGCCGGTGTCTTGTACAGGGCGTTCATTTGCAGAGGTACATATGTACGAATAGGATATCTGCATTTTCAATTCCCAGCCGGAAGACTGCCATGTTGCAGTAAAGTATGAGTATGTGGTGTGCAGCAGCACAGCACGAACGTCAAATGTGAACTGGCCAGAGCAGAGGCCAGAGCAAACCACGGCCAAACGCCGTGTTGTGTCAAAGGACAAAGGATTGCCCAAAGAAGAAGGCCTAGCCAGGGTCCACCAAGAGTCCAGCCTCCAGCGCCCTGCAGTCCCCTGCACGATTGGACGATTGGTGTGTTGCGGCGTGGAGTGTAGCGCCCGTTAGCCGAGATCGGATGCGCCAGTGTTGCTTCCCTGGTTTCCACCTGACCTCCCCTTGACCATCTTCCGGGCAGCGGAAGGTGGCCCGCTGCCTTTTGTCCCGTGCCGAGAGGAGGACAAACATCCTTGAGTGTACGAAATACTTGAATTGACGGCTGCCGTTTCGGCGTTGCCACATGCCACAAACACTGACCGATCCTTTCCCAAAATAAAGACGAAGGATTGTGGACGACATCGAGCATAATGTGGACAAGTCCACTGTGGTATCTCCCCACAGCGAGTCACAGCTTGAGAATAACAAACATGTCTCAATGAACGCTCAAGGCTGTCGGCCGAGCGGCCATAACGTCGTCAACCTTCAACCTTCTGCAAATCAATTCAATGTAAGAAACGAGTCTATTAGTCGATCTGTCTATCCGCAGTAAAATATCAGTTTCCATGAAAAGAAACAAGAACAAATGACAAATGACAAATGACTACCACTGTCTCCTCCCTTTCAACCTCCTTCCATTACTACCGCGGCCTGGGTCGGTTCATCCTGAGATCCTCAACCACAAACGATCCCATGATCCTCAGAAACGGTGCTCAGAACGGTTCATCAATGACAAACTCGACACACGGCAAATGCAACGGCCTCCACAAATCAAGACAAATGTCCGAGACAGGGAGAAAGAAAAACAATGACAGAAAATGAAAAATGCAAAGAACATAACGCATATCGGCCATCCACAATCGGCAAATCGATAAATGAGGAACCCGCAAAATAAAACCATCACCTTGAACAAATCAGACCGCCAGCAAATCAGATTGATTGCGGGCCGGCCTCCGGTATGTCCCACTCCCCCAAGATCACACCTCCCATGCTTGCTTGCTGGGTGCAGACTTAGACCACAGGGTCCGTCTTGCGACGCCAATACGGGAGCTCGTGCTCGCCGCTGCCGCCGTCACCCGTAGCTACCTCAGACTTGAGTGGGAGCTCCTCACCACCGCCGTCACCACGAGCCACATTGCAAGGCCATTCCTCGCATTCAGCTTCGTCAGACTTGTAGGGCAGTTCATGTTCGCCACCACCGCTATCACCACGGACCAGCTTCGACTTGAGCCGGAGCTCGTGGTCGCCGGCAGCCATGGTGTCCAGGGTGTCAAGGGTGGTGCAGACGGGCGAGCCACTGCAGACGCGAGCGACGCTCAAGTCGTCCGACCACCATGCATTGTCGTTGTTGCTGCCGTTGCCATTGGACAGGAGCTGAATGATAAAGGACGAGAGGTTGGAAAAGTCTTCTGTGGCAGCGAACTCAACAAGATGGAGCGCATTGCCAGACGACTTGGTGGCTGCAGGGACGACAAACACCTTGGAACCAGCGACGACCTCTTGGTGGCCATCGATCAGACGGAAACCAGTAATGTTGAAGCGGCAAGACGTGTCGACAGAATCACAGCCCAGGTTCCACGACTCCAGATTGAAGCGCGAACAAGTGTTGGCGGAGCCAATCTTGGCCATGCCATTGACGACACCGTGGTGTGTGGTGGCAGGCAGGCTGAACTTGAGCATGGCGGGCATGGACGAGGGGACGAAGCGGTCGTTGGATGATGATGAGTAAACAATCCGCTCGAAGCCGCCGCTGAACTGCATACCCTGGTCGGGGTTGGCGAAACCTTGGGTATTGGGGGCCAGCATGCTGTCCCCTTGGATCACAGCATCGTCAAACTAAGGGCGCGACAAGGTTAGCAACTGTCAAGAACCGATGATAGCTGGCGAGAGAGGAAAGAAAGGGAAGAGAATGGGGACACTTGCGTTGAGAACGACACGAGCATCTTTGGGGCTGCGGTTGCACTCGGCCTCGCGACGATCAAAGTGAACGCCGTTGGTCGGGCTGGCAACTCCACTAGACGCGATGCTGCCGGTGGCATTGGCAAAGGGGCCGTGGGCCGAGAAGTTGGGGCCACCAGTGCCAGTGCCAGTGCTGATGACAGGCACGACGCCAGTGCCGGTGGGAACAGCAAACGTGGTGACGTTGTTGTGAGGATTACCAACGACGAGCGAAGTGTGGGCAGCAGCGGCCGTGGCCGTGAGCACTTGCGTCAAGGTCTTGGTCTGGGTGATGACAATGACACCAGAAATGGCTGGCGAGGGGATCAGAGAAGCAGACGGGGCAAAAGAAAAGGGAATGCTGCCAGTGACAGTGGGACCAGCGGAAATGGACGACGAGTTGCCAATGGACCAGATACCCGAAGACGAGGCACCCGAGGGCAGCGAGGCCGAAGCAGACGGGACACTGCCACTGCTGCCGACGGAGCTGGCCTGACCTTGACCAGTGGGACGGACAGTAGTGATGGTCACTGTCTGGTTGGCACGACCAGGGCCACCAGGAAGCGTGTAGGTCAGAGTTATGGCATCCGAGCCCGAGGGGACAGGAGAGGCCAATGACGAAGTCTCAGAAGGCTCATCAATTGTCAAGGTCACCTTGGTCGACAGAGTGTAGGTCAGTGTCTCGGGGAAGCCAGTGGGAGCAGGCGTCTCCTCACAGGACGTTGAGGTAATGGAAGTTGAGCACGACTCGGTGACAGTTGTCACTTCACCAGACGACGACTGGATGGTGCTGGTCTGGGTGCCCTCGGTGGACTTGGGCGGTGCAGGCAGTGTAATGGTAAAGCCAGCGGTGATCATGGAGCCAGTGTGCGTAGGCAGAATGGGCACAAAGAAGGTGCTGGTGGGCACGGTCAGAGTAAACGTGGCGGTGATCATGGACTCGGCACCTTTGGCTGCTTGGCCTTTGCCCGGCCTAGTGGACACGGCCGTGGCCGAGTTGGGCGCAACGACGACAGGGCCAACGCCGCTCTGGGAGCCGTTGATGTCGGAAAAGATGGACCGCAGTGCACTGCCCAGCGAGGAAGCAGACTTGACAGAACGGGACAGATCCGACAAGACAGACGAGTCCAAAGAGAGAGAGGCCGAGGGAAGAGGCGACACGAGAGATTCGCTGACGGCGCTCTCGGTGACGGTAAACGTGTGGACCACAGTGGCCGACCCGGACTTGAGTGAAACGGTCGCGGTGGCGGTCACGGTGCTCAGCGTCGGTGTGTCTTGGGGAGGAGACGAGACAGAGGGACCAGACGAGACAGACTTGGGGGTAGACGTAACAGTGGGAACCGGGACAGCGACAGTGAAGCTCTCAACCAGGACAGTGTGGGATGAGATGGAACCATGACCACCCAGAGAACCATAGGGCACAGCACCAGACGAAGAAACGGGAGACTGGCCAAGGTCGTCAGACGAGGTAGGGAAGTTGGACCAGGAGCCGGAGCCAAACGAGATGGAAAAAGATCCTATCTCTGAGATGAGGCTGGCCGAGCTGCTCTCGGTGTAGGGGTATGTGCTTAGCTCGGGAGCAGAGCTCACCGACGTGACGGTGGACGGGCTCACCGAGGTCTGCGGTGTCCTAGAAGATGGGATCAGTCAATATTTCGTCTTGTCTGTTTGTTTTGTTTGTTTTCATCTGGAGATCATGTGTGATCTGTTGATCTCGTCTGATCTGGAGATCGTGTCTGATCTGAAAACCTTGTTTTGATCCCACGATGGCACTCTTGGAGGAGACTTGCCCAAACGGCACGGCCAAAACGGCCGGCGAGAAAATACCAGCCGCCAAAACAGCGGTGCGGATGTTGACACGCATCGTGAGCGTGATGCAATAGGGATCAAACGAGTGTGAGGTAACGAGCGTTGTTGATAGGGGGTCGGACGAGAGAAAAACGAAGGTGCCTATCGTGAGGTTGGATGAAGGAGAAAAAGAGAGAAGAGAGACAAAAGAGAGGGGGGAGCGACGAAAAAAAGGGGAAGCTGAGAGGAGACTGACAAAAAAGGGGGGGGGACGAAATTTTCTTTGTGCGTGTTGAGGGCAGGTGCGCCCGGACGCGTCATGTATTTCTCGATGTGGAAGGAATGATGCGCACATTGCGATATTTGGGATGAAATAGGAAGGCACGCGGTTTGCCGTGTTGTGGTGGTCGTGATGCTCGTCCCGATTAGGAAGGGGCGACCCAGGCATCGAAAATGGGCCGCAGTCACTTAGGGAGCAAATGATCCGGCAGCGTGAGCAGGAAGTCGCGAGAAAGTTACTGTGGCAGTAAGAAAGGGGCCACATGGAGGGACACGGCGATGGAGACAAATATTAAGAGAAGCACGTACGGTAACATGGAAAAATTATTCATTCATAACCCAAAATTTGAGTACAGTCTAACCCAAGTCTATCATTACATTCAAACGCGACGCATCAGTCCTCTCAAACCGGGTTGTCCTCGTAGTGCGGCGGGTCGTCTTCTGCCGCAAGAATATCGCCATCGTGCTCGTTACCAGGCACAATGGGAGCACCCCGACCGTCCTCCAGTCCCTCTGCCTGCCGTCTCTGCCCCTCGAGCTCGGCCGCCCACAGTGCCGACCCCGCCGCCGATGTCAGCAAGAAGAAGAACGACAGCACGGGCACCAGCTCGAGCAGCATGGCCACGGTGCCGAACCACAAATAGTCCCAGCCGCGACGCGAGATTTCGGCCTTGCGTTCTTTGCGGGTGAGGCCGCGCAGCTTGTACCAGCGGTACTGCGAGAGTCGACCCAGCCGCGAACCGGTAATCATAATAAAGGCGGGCGTGCCCACGAGCGGCACCAGGTTGAGCGGCAGACAGAGAATCAGCTCGACAATCTGAATGATGCTCCAGGGCTGGTAGGCGGCGGCGACGGTGGGTTTGCCGAGCATGCGGACGGCAGTGGGCGCGGAGGCGTCGACGATGCGGTGGGGCGACACAAGGTCGGCATAGCCCTTCTTGATGAGGGTGGCGTCAAAGACGTCGACACGGGCCTCGTCGACAAAGAAGCCTTCAAAGAGGCCTTGGGTAATGACTAACCCTTCGCCCAGCACGAGGAACACCGCATTGACCCATGCGCCCCAACCGTGGAAGATGGCGAGAAAGGCAAACTGCGGGAGGAATGCAAAGGTAAACAGGATCAGATAGACGAGAAACGAGATGAGAGCGAGCGGCAGCAGCCGGCCAGCGAACAATGGATGAAACTCGCGATGGCGGACAAAGTAGTAGATGCCGCGCATGGGGAACGAGTCAGCGTGACCGGCTCTCTGGAGGTAGCCGCCGGCGCGGTGGAACGGCGGCGGTGCCGAGATGGTCCAGCGGTCGTCAGGCATCGTGGAGGAGGGTGTGTCGTGAATCGTGATGTCGAGAAGTGGTGGAGTTGGTGGAGGTTGACGTTGGAAAGAGTGGAGAGATGGAGAGGATGTGGAGGACTTTATGTTTGGAGAGCTTGTGTTGAGTGCGCTTGGAGTGCTGTGGGAATGCGGGGCTGCTGTGAAAGCCGCTATAAATCTGCACTATGACGACAGCTCCGTCTTACAAACAGCGGCAATCACTGCAAAAACACCACAACGTGATCGAGTCTGCCTAGGCAGCCAAATTTGTCCAGCCAAACAATCGGCGCAAGTTGAGAAAGAGCCTGCAAAAGGACGGTTGGATGAGTATGTTGTTCAAATTGGCTTGTGATACTCTTCAAGATTGTTTCTTTACGTCTTGTGCCTATGTTGTCATGCAGTGCCGTGAGCACAGCACCAGACGAAGAAACAGAAGATTGGCCAAAAATTGTCAGACGAGGTCGGTAAATCAGACCACGAGCCGGAGCCAAACGAGATGGGAGAGGATTCTAACTGAGAGATGAGGTTGGCCGAATTGTCGCGACTTCAGTTGGACAAAAAGAGCTGTAGGGCAGTATAACGAGCCACTGGTCTAAGGAAGCAGCATATCTATTGGTATTCATGATCATGTAAGATAGGTCTGAATTATACACGTTTTTGCAGAGTTGATGTCTACCCGTTATCACTTTATTTATTGTCTTTTGGTTTATCTACCTTTTTTTTTTAGAGAATTTGTACTTGAAACATTTTTTATATCTCTTTTTCTTTTCTTTTCTTTTCTTTTCTTTTAAAACAAAATAAATTCAATGCCAACCACAAGTCAAATAAAACGCAAAGAAAATCAATTATAAGAATTATTTTGAATACTTTTCTCTATCTCTGTATTTTCCTATCTTTTACATACATGCTTTTACTATCGCATACCGTCTAGTTAAAGACGACCGTCTTCGTGCCATTGAGGAAGACCTTGCGCTCCGAGTAGCCCTTGACGGCGGCCGCCAGCACGCGGCTCTCGACATTGGAACCCTCGTCGACCAGTGCCTTGGCGCTCATGCTGTGGTCGACGCGGGCGACGTCCTGCTCGATAATGGGGCCCTCATCCAGGTCGGCCGTGACAAAGTGTGCCGTGGCGCCGATAATCTTGACGCCGCGGTCGTAGGCCTGGTGGTAGGGTTTTGCGCCCTTGAAGGAAGGGAGGAAGGAGTGGTGGATGTTGATGATGCGGCCCGACATGGCCGTGCAGAGTGTCGGGGACAAAACCTGCATGTAGCGGGCGAGCACAATCAACTCAACATCGTGCTGGGCGGCCAGCTCGAGAATCTTGGCTTCTTGAGCGGCCTTTGTGTCCTTGGTGACGGGCAGGTGGATAAACTCGATGCCGTAGGATTGGACGAGGTCGCGGAAGTCGGGGTGGTTGGAGACGACCAGGGGCACATCAGCGCGCAGCTGGCCCGTCTTGACGCGGAACAGCAAGTCGTTCAAGCAGTGGCCAATCTTGGAGACCATGATGAGCATGCGCATTTTGCGGTCGACGGGGCGGATATCGTATTTCATGCTGAAGTCGGCGGCCAGTTTCTCGAAAGGCTCCTTTAGAAACTCCGTCGACTCGGTCTCGGAGGGACCAAAGTGGACGCGCATGAAGAATGTCTCCGAGTCGCGGTCGGAGAACTGCTGGAGATCCAAGACATTCAAGTTGTGGGCGGCCAGGACACCAGTGACGGCGTGGACGATGCCAGGCTTGTCGGGGCACGACAGCGTGAGGTAGTGAGCTCTGGACATTTCGACGATGGGAGGAGCGAGCCGAGAAGGATGAGCGTAGCGAGCAGAAAAAGAAGGAGGAGGGTGTTGTCGAGCGAAGCGAGGAGATGAGGAAGTTGGAGGAGGGGTTGAGTCGACGAGCGAAGACGGCCGAGACGAGAGAAGCGAGAGGAGGGGTAGGGATGGTCGTTGGCGGCCGAAGGGTGTAGAATTGGAGAGTGTAGAGATGGAGTGAGAAGTTTTCGGTGTGTTTGACTGTCGAGAAGATCGGGTGAAGCGAGGAGTAAAGAGAGTAAAGACCTTGTTGAAAGATGCTGTGGTGGTGGTTGTCAAGAGACGTCGCAACGAGATGTCCATTGGACTTTCCTAGTCAAGTAAACTTTTGCCCGCTGCTCACCCGCCTGTGTGGGAGAAAATCGTGCGAATGCGCCCTGATGCGGCTGGCCAAGTGGGGCGCTCTCCAGCAAAAGCGCCGAAGACGGCTGCTTCTGGGCCCTTCTCTCCCCTGTGCCCCTTGAACCCCTCGAAACCCTCAAGAACCCCGAGCTTTTGCGTGTAAATACGATGCCCTCACTGTCTTGTCCGTGAGCCACCATTCCAATTCAGATGAAAGGTTGCATTCAGACGAAATATGTGCATTCATATACGTAGTCAGGGGTCGATCATGTTTAAAAAGGATGAAAAACATCTCAAAACGGCCAATTCAGTCTGTTGGTGAGGACCAGATCTTTGGATCGATCGCGGGGAATTCTCGGTATTCTGGGGCCGCTAAGAAGAGCCGACTTCAGACCAAAGATTGAGTCAACATTAAGTTCACGATAAGTCACGATAGCAGAAAGAACAGACAGGATCGAAAGAAGACGAGATCAACAGAAGATGAGGTCAAAAGAACCATATTGTCGTGGTATCATTGTATGTTTTGTAGAAACAGGGCTTCTTGTAATCATATACTCGTACATGACTGTCAACAGTCCGTTGTCCACCGTCCGTCTTCTCGCCCTCATCTACCGCAAATGGGTCGTCACACTGCTAGTCATGACGCTGATCTCGCGGCCCCAGAGGTTGCTGTCGTTGGTGGACGTGCCGTTCTTTGTAGGGGCCGTCTTTGTTCCATTAATTGTTCCGTTCTCTTTTGTTGTCTGTCCTGCCGACAACTGCATCCCCTTGATGACGGCATCCTTGATGGCATCGCCCACACTCGTCTTGTTGCTGCGCAGCGTCCGTGCCGCCACGCCGCCGCGTGTCATAATGTCCTGCACCCGCGGCGACAGGTAGCTGGCAAGCGTGCGCCAAAAGTAGGAGGGGAGGGAGCCCGTTTCCAGTTTTGAGAGGAGGGGTTGGAGGAGTGTGTCGGAGGACGAGGAGGCGGTACCAGACGACGCTCCCAGGAGATGTCTGAGAGGATGGGCTGGCGCTTTGGTCGACGACAGCAGCTGCTCCAGAGCCACTATGTTCTGGCATCGTGCACTGACTTCTTCCAAAGTCCTCTCCAGCGTCGGCAGCTGCCCCAGCGACCGGGCCAGGGCGGCCAGGCTGCTCTGCAGGGCCGCTCTCAGATAGAGCTCGAGGGCGTTGAGCATTGTGGCGGGCGTCCATGCTGTTGGGGCGTTGAAGGGTGTGGGCGAGATGAGATACAAAGCGACGAGAGCCGACACGGTCCGCACCTTGGCCTCTTCCGACTGCGAAAACGTCATATTTTGTTGTGTGGAGGCCGCGCCCAGGGAAAACTCCCGGACAATCCGTTCCGACGTTTCGCGCACCGTCTTCTCGATTGGTGTGATCACAGTGTCCTGCAGGCTGCGAATGGCGTCCACTTTGTCGAGTCCGTGACCCTCTTCGCCCGGTGCCTTTTGCTGCAGGACTTCTCGTAGCGACAGGATCGTGTGTGCGCACCTCACCAAAGCGCGGTGGTCCTCTTTGTCGCCTTGGAGTTCTGTGTGCTGCACCTCCAGCTGCCGGCCCAGCTGGAGGCACCGTCCGACCGACCTTCCCAACCTCAGCGTCTCCCAGAGCCGCGATGCCACTTGCCGCACTTCTTCGGCCTCGGCATGTTTTGATATGACTTTTGTTTCGAGCTGCCGGTACGTCTCGTTGAGCGAGGCCAGCTGCGGTTCCAGTTCGGACAGGACACGCGTGCTTGTTTGCGTCTGGTTCTTTGTGTGTGTCAGGAGAGGCACGGCCGACCGGGCGGTCAGCAGGTCAATGTGCGAGTCAATCTCTTGAATGTCAAACAAGACTCTCGACAGCGGCGTGGCCAGGTCGAGCGGTGCATCTTGCGGGTCGTTGGTCGAGAGCACCAGCGTGTTGGCGAACCCGGCGACGTCAAACTCGGGCGCCAGGAAGGTTTCGTAGTCGATGTACGACGGCTGGTCGTCGGTGTCGGCCATTGTCAAAGGGGGGATGTGGAGGGTGGTCGGAATGTGGGAGGTATCGGCGACGTCAACTGGTGTGCACCCTGAGAGCTGAGAGCCTTGCTGGCCTTGCTCGCATAGCTTCAGGAGACTGTAGAATGGACAACACGTGCGATTTGGACAGACCCCACATATTTATTGTGGACGATTGCCCCAACCAATGGAGGGGCCTGTATTTTGGTGGGGCTCTTCACACTGCCGATGACACGGTGGAAGCGACGCTAGAAAGCTTGGCCGTTGACTGTGGCTGGTATTTGTGGCTTGCGTGTAAACGATAAGGCCGATAAGAAAAACAAAAACTGAGCGGCTCTGACGGCTCTGACCAAGTGGAGATGACCCGATTAAACTGTGGAATCGGGATTTTGGACGAGGCATTTGAGATGAGGCGACGACAAAACAACATGGGGACTGTACATGTTGACATGGAGGAGATGGAGACAAGGAACGATAGCGACGCTGTGATGGATGCTTCATTTCGGTGACTTTTTGTCAGACTCGACTACTTCTAACTGTTGCACAGTTTCGAAATGGCAGGCATTGAATGTTCGAAGGAAAAGCAGATATTCGCTGTTCGCTCTTTCCTTTTCTTTCCTCTGTTCTCTTTCCTTGTTTCTCTTTCCTTGTTTCTCTTTTCCATCATTGTGTTCTGCAGTGTCGTTCCTTCCCTCTTTGGACTGTCTTCCATCGTATTTCGCGTTCCGGGCACTCCGCGGTTCTTAGCGTGGAGAGACTTGCTCGACTTGTAAAATCACAGTGGGTGAAGAATGCAGTGGTATGGTGCTGTTTTGGGTGTCTGGAAATTGGCTGGGGCTTTTGGTGCCATTTGGTGCCATTTTTGCTGACCCGGTCTATCCGCACGCTGTTGCCCTGGGTGTTGTTAATCGCTCACTGCACCAAAAAGGAAAGAACGAAAACAAATCGCTCCTGTACACACACCTGTTCCTTCCCCTGCACCTTCCCTGCTTCCCGTTGCTCGCGCGCCCGGACACTCGGCATGGGTGGCTCCAAGGGTGGTGGCCAAGAGCGATTTGCACCAAAAACCCCCAAACAAAAGCGACAAAAGCGCATCAAAGGGCCAAACTAGGCTAGAAAAACTTTCCCCGCCACCCACAGCGCGATGTCCGCCCGCTACAGCGCCTGGTCGCGCTTTCCCATTTTGTGTGTATTCTCTGTCTTGCATGACTGTGAGCCGCTGTAGCATCGAGGAAAGAGCGAAGGGCGAGGCAGAAGGTGACCCAGTAAAAATTAATACGACTCGTGCCTGTGGCCGGTGCCAGGAAACTCCCGCGTTGCCAGTGGATGGACGCTTCTTCCTTTCGTCTTTTCTTTTCGGGCGTTGTCTTGTCCGTCTTTTTCTCTCCATTCTTGTTTTTCTTTTCGTTTTTGTTTGGATATCCTTTTTCTTTTCTCTTTTCTGTCCATCATACCGGCTGGACGTGTTTTGCGGCCATTATCCTCTGCATCGAACGAGGACATTGCGACTGTCCGCGTCAATTGTGAATAGCTTCATTCTCAGGATTGTACTCTGTACCATCTTGTACAAGCCAGCCTTTCACTGCTTTCCCGACAATCGACACTCGACACGCTTCAACCTTCTTCAGCCGCGTCTTTGCCAAGGCATGGTCTGAGCAGAGCCTCGTCGACTCCCATCCATCCGACCTTTTCCTCCCTTCCTCCTTTCCTCCCTTCCAAACCATCATCACCAACCCTCCCAGCCTCACAATGGGCAACGTCTTCGACGCCCGCGAGATCCTCTCGTTCCCCGGCGGCGCCAACTCGTCCGACACGCTCGTCGCCGGCGTGCACTTCAACCTGACGGCCCTCGAGCACTGGAATTATACTCTATTTAGCAATGGCACGCTGTCCAACGGCTCGCGCTGTCTGTTGACGTTTGCGCCCTACACGCCGACACTCCTCTATCCCAACGGCACGTTCATCAACTCGACGTCGTGCTACTCGCCCGTCAACCCGATTGGCGCGCGGGCCAAGATTGGCATCGCGTTTGCCGTCATGTATGCCGTGGCGCTCTTCTTTGTTCTGATCAACCTGCGCAAGCATGGCCGCCTGTTCTTGCCGAGCGAGAAGCGGTTTCGGCCGATTGGCCGCCGCTGGCAGTGGTACTGGGGCATTCTGCTCTGTGTGGCGGCTTTTATCTCGCTGTTTATGAACATCGACGTCGACCGCTACTACCTCCCCGAGCTGCCGATTGTCCTGACCTCCTTCTTCTGGTACTTGATGCAAATGTGCGCCATGGCCCTGGTGTGGGAAGCCGTCCGCCATTGGGGCTCCTGGATGGAGCGCCAGTACATTGACCCGAACCCATTTGTGCTCGGCGAGGACGACCGCCGCTACAAGTTTGAGCTGCTCATCCCCTTGGTATTTTACCTCTTCTTGTGGCTCAACTTCTTCTTGGTCGTCCCCCGCAGCTGGGGCAATATCGAGAAGCAGCGCAGCCCCGAACAGATTGTCGACATTGCCGCGCCCAACGCCACCGACGCGCGCTTCAAGACCGCTGCCTTCTTGTTGTTGGCCGCCTGGATCATTACCGTTGTCTCTCTCCGCCACTCCATCAAGCACTATCTGCCGCGCAACCGCGGCGTCTTTAACCGCGCCGTCGGTGTCATCTCGTCGACCCCGCCCCGCCTGGCTGTTTTGCTGTTTTTGTCGCTAGCCATGATTGCCTACCAGGCCCTGTGCGCTTGGGAGTTCCAGTGGTCTGTCCTCAAGGTCGACGGCGACCGCCTGCCCATTTACCTTGGCGGGTACACCCCGCCCCTCCTCATCCTGATTGTCCAAAACATATACGGCCTCCTCGTCTTCAACGAGGACCGCCAACTCATTCACCAGCGCCGCCAGCGTGGTGCCGAGCAGGACCGCGAGCTCGGCATCGTCCACAAGCCCGCCTGGTGGCGCCGCATCAATGGCGACTACATCCCCACCAACGAGAGCATGCGCGACCGGATTGCCCGCAATGTCCGCGAGGTCGGCGGTGGCGCAGCCACGACGCGCCGCATCGACAATGCCATGGACCAGCGTGCCCTCGAACTCGAAGAGCTCGAGCGGGCTCGCCAGCGTGCTCGCGAAAATGGCGAGCCCATCGAGATGGGTCCCATTTCGCGCACCACCACGGCCGCCTCCTCTGTGTACGGCTCGTCGCGCCCGCCTGTGTTTGAGAACTATGGTGGCAAGTCCGACCGCCGCCGCGGTGAGCGCACCATGGCCGTCGTCGCCAGCATGCTCTTCCCCGGCGAGAGCTCCGCGCCCACACCCGACGAGCGCCGCGAAGAGCTGTTCCAGGAGGGCCCGCCGCCCTACGCTGATAACGAGCCTAACCGTGGCCGCTCGCGCCAGCAGTCGACCCAGCACTCTACGCGGACTAACTCGACCGGCACGCTCGTGTCCGTGTCGGGCCCTGCCCAGCAGGTGCGGAGCATGCTGGATCTGTGAGCGAGCCAAGTGAGGACTTGAAAGATTGAGAGAAGTGGCAGAAGGCCACATAATGTATGCCACTCATGTGTTGCAACACAATCACGGAAGGAACAACATAACGTCGACAGGAACACCAACAACGAGCAACACCACAATGGTACACCCGTTCCTGTCCCACTCGACCGTTGTCAACAACCAGCCGACCCGTGTTGCCACCTTTCCAACAGACGATTTTTATGACACAACCCCTTTTGCAACGCTTTTTATCGACTTTTCATGGGTTTGTGTTTTTCTGTGCACCTTTCATCGACGATTAAAACAACCTAAACAACATCTACAACATATTTACCAGGAAAACGTGTATACATTTTACAAAACGGCGTCAAATCTGGGACCATAAAGAATTTGCTTACTACGATATGAGGATGTATGCCAAACGCAACGATCGGGAAGGTGTTATTTCACGCAAATGTCTATTTACTGCTTTTTTTTTATTAGTATATACTACTGCTGTTTTCTTTGCTGGGATGTAATGCCTCTTTTTGTCATTTTTGGGATAGGATGAACACTAATACGAATAGAATCTTTGATGCCTTTTTTCTGTTTTCTGCTGTGCTCGTTGCAAGATACTTGGCATGTGAAGATGTGAGCTGTGTAGATGTCGACACGTCTACTTGTGAAGATGCAGCGAATACAGCCAGCAGTGAAGAGGTACAAGATGCTGGTCCTCGCCTACTGTCGGTTTTCTGACACTTACGTTGTGTTGGTTCTCACGCCGTTACACATGTACCTTGTGTCGCCAACACAGATCTTAGTCATAATGACTCCAGGTCGTCGGTGATAACGATCAGCGCCATGGATAGTCGAGGAACCAAGTTCAAGGAACTAGGAAGCCTTGTTTTCAGATATCTTGTATTGTTGGCTGATATGAACTCATGGAACACAAACAAGCATATGGCAGAGGGAAGGCTGGATCCTCTGGGTAGGAGTTGTGATTGATGGGAAACAGTGCAGGATTTCTGTTGTTGATAAAAATGTATCGACACTCGGTGATATCGTCAATGGCGAACAAAGTTCTTCATTCATAGATAGATCCGGCAACCTTTCGCAGTTTTTTTCTTATTATTATTTCTTCTTGAAAAAGAGAAAAGAATAATTTCTACAAATAGTTTCTACATAAAAAACTACATTTAAATGAATACTCAACTTCACCATGAAATACGTCTTGAAAACAATCATGATAATATTCAAATTAAGAATAAATAAGTCCGAGCAAAGTTTCCATCCCAACCCAACGAGTGTAGATGCAAACGCATGCGGACAATGCAGATGATAGCATTTAAAGACAAGAAGACGTAAGAGACATCATAAACCCAATCAAAAAGACACAAACAAGAAACTGAATCATAATCAAACTTGTGAAAGAGTTAAGAATTGATAGAATTGATACCTCCTCGAAAGGACCTCTCAAGAGGCAGTGGACAAGTCCGTACCCGGTGTAGTAATAAAAGGCAAAAAAAGTAAACAAGAAAGAAGAAGAAATGCAAAATCTAAACGATAGCCGCCGTAGCGTGTGATATAAGGTAAAAGCAAGAACAAAAAACAAACAAGAGCCGCACCAACCTCTGAATAAAAGATAAAGTCTTTGGGGTATAATTGGTGTGTGCGGAACTCGCAAAACAAGAACGAGACCAACAAAAACGACGAAACAGAAACGAAAGGATACGTTCATGACCCTCCAACCAAGAGGTGGTATAATGTCATAACCCGAACAAAAGATATTCCAAAAAGCAGAAACCAAAAGATAAAACAAAAACGTAGTAGACGACAGAAAACTGGTATAAAAACTCCTGAATGAAACCCGCATCCCAGAAAATGTATCCCGAAAACAGAAAAGCCAAAAGCCAAAAAAGGAAAATGAAAGGCAGACCCAAGGAAGACAAAAAAGGGAATAGTTTCGTAGGCAGTCGTAACAGGAAAAGGAGGAAGTGGCATCGGTTGTGCCCGTCCATAAGTTGATGAGAGGGGAGACGGTATAGATAAAACAGAAAATATTGTGTAGTGTTGTGCAACGTCGATCAAGATAAACGAGGTTAGAGAAATGGTGCAATGGACGATGGAGGTGATGATACTGTTGACGATGGTGACCATATTGACGACGGTGCTGATATAGTTTGCTGTGACTCAGGAGGTGATGATACTGTTGACGATGGTGACCATATTGACGACGGTGCTGATATAGTTTGCTGTGACTCAGGAGGTGAGAGTTCTCGTTCCTGGTCACGGTCGTTGTTGCGATCTCGGTTATCGTTGGCATTGGCTACAAAGCAGTGGTCTTGTCTGCAGTCGCAAATGCAGTTGTCCAAAAGACATTCGCAAACGCAGCCCGTTCCTTCGCAGGCGCAGTACCGCTTCCATCTCGACTTTGTGTAGGCCTGTATTGCTGTGGCTCCTTCGACAGGAAGTTCTTTAGAGAAAAACGTTTCCACATCGCTTGAATCAGTCTCCAGAAACTCAGCCTCCCCAGGAGCCGGCAGCTCAAAGAGATCACCACAACCACAAGGGCAGTACACCGAGCCGCAACCGCAAGAGCAGTAAGCCAACTAGAACGCCGATGCGGACGTCTGGGCCTGGTTAGTAGCCACGGCGACGAGAGCATCCAGGCGGTTGTAGGAGTCGCTGGCAGAGGGAGACTGGCCCGGTCCCGGCGGTGGAGGAGGGCCCTGCTGCGACGGATGCGGCAGATGGCGGCCATCCTGAGGACCACCGCGGGACGGAGGTGGGGGACCGGTGTGATAGCGGTCATTGCGCTGCTCCTGCTCGTGGTGGTAAGCGGCAGCCTCTTCGTCCTGGGCGTGCGTCGGGTGCTCGTGCACAGTCTGGGGCACACCGCGGGCCGGGAAGCCTTGGAAACCGTTGGCCAGGTTAGGGTGGACCATGCGACCGACACGCTCGACGCGCTCGTTGGTACCGCCACCCGCAGACGCACCACCAGCGGGACCGTTATACCAGGCTTGGCGCTTCTGCTGGCGCGAGGTGGGCGCATTAAAGGCAGGGGCCGACATGGTGTGCTGGTGACCACGGGTGTAGCCAGAGTCGCGACCGGCAAAGGGGTCCTCGCGAGGGTCACGACCGGCAAAGGGGTCCTCGCGAGGGTCACGACCGACGTCGGGCTCGAAGCGGACAGACTGCTGCTGGAACGGCGGGCCGCGGCGGGCAGGGTCTTCGTGGGGGTAGCCGGAATGCAGCGGCGGGGGCTGCTGTTGCTGTTGGTGAGCCCATTCGCGAGCCATGTCCTGGGGCGGAGTCCGGGAGGCGATATCAAGCCGGTTAAGCCCGTGCTGAAGACCCGACTCCCAGTGGCCCGAAGAAGGACGGCCGCCCTGAGGAGGGTGCTGATCGGCAGGCGAACGGAGGATCGATGTGGGCGGGCCCTGGGGGCCATGTGAGTAGCGCTGCTGCTGCTGCTGGTCGCCGTCGACCATCATAGGCGAGGGACCTCTGCGGATGGGCGAAGCAGGACGCTGGGTCTGCATGTTGAGGAACGAGTCGATGCCGGGCAGGCGAACACCATTAGAAGTCTGCTGGCCGGGCGGGTGGGTCAAGGGCAGGGTCGACTCGGGGGGAGGATATGGTCCGGCGATGTTGCCCGCAGACACCGACAGGGTAGGGCCAGGACCAGGAGCGCCAGTAACACCGTTGCGTGTGCTCATGGGGCCGCCAAAGTCGCGCGAGCTCGGGTGCCACGTGCGGCGGCGCTCGTCAGTGGTGGACGACAAGGAATCGCGGCGGGACCAGGCGGAGATGGTCGAGTTGTCGGGCGAGACAGGACGGCCGCTGAGCGGGCGCTCAGGCGACGAAAAGAGACCGCCGCCGTTGCTGGAAGCACTAGCCGAGTACATGTGACGGCTCGCAGGGTGATGAGGGCCGGGACCAGTAGGCGACTGGAAGTGCAGACCCTCGCCCACACTCATGCGGCGGCTGGGTGTCGTCTCGGTGGTGGCGTACATACTATGCGGGCGGCTGTTGCCGCCGAAAGGTGATGGCGAGACCATACGGTTGGTGCTCCAGTGCGGGCTGGCGGGACCATTCGAGAAAGTCGACGAGGTCGGTGTAGTCATCTCAGGCGGTGTCATCGGGCGATAGCCGTCGGCCGTTATCTGGTAGCTGGCGTTGGGATGGTCACGGTAGGCCGGGTGGTTGTTGCGCGGATCGTGTGTAGCAATGGGTGGTGGGCGCGGGCGCATATCGCGCATGTCTCTCATGTTGGGCAAGTCTTCACGAGCAGTGTAGCCACCCGAGCCCAGGGCAATGTTGGACGTGGAAAATGACTTGGAGTGGCCTCGAGCCGGGACAGGGCCGCCAGGACCGCCGATGCTACCGGCACGGGCGCGAACACCGGGCGTGCCGATGCGCGTACGCTCAGGACGGATCTGGCGCTGGAAGCGAGTGCCCGAGGCAGCGAGCGAGCCGAGGGGAATGTCCTCGTGCATGTGGACGGTCTGGGCGTGCTGCCGGAGGTTGTCGAGACGGGAGAAGCGGCGCTGGCAGTGGCACTCAAAAGGCCGCTCGCCGGTGTGTTTGCGAATGTGGCGGGCAAGATGCTCGCTGCGTGTGAAGCTGAGGTTGCAGGGCGGGAACTCGGTACAATAAAACCGCTGGGACTTCTTCTTGCGACCCGACTTGCCGGTGCCCTCGCCGTCGGCGTTGCTATCGTTGTCGGACATGTTGGCGGCGTCGGCGGCCTCGTCGCTGACGGAAGTGCCGGCGTGGGATCTATTGCGCTGCATCTGGGAGGACGAGTGGTCGCTGGCCGAGTCGCCGTTGCTGTGTGCGGTGGTGGAAGTAGTGGTTGTATTTGCGTTGTTGGTGGGAGCTGTGGCAGCAGCCGAACCAGTCTCGGGCGGGTTGGGAAGGGGCATTTGGCTGGCGAGGCTGCTTTGGGGAGCGCCGTTCCCGTCGTCCATGGTGGCGTCCATGGTTGAGGGGAGGCGGTGAGTTGGAGTGGTTTTGTTGTCGGGTAGACGCAGTGTCGTCGATTGTATCGAAAAGATGGCTGACTGGAGAAGAGGAGTCGAGTTAGAGTTGTGGACCAAGGAGTTGTGGACAAAAGAAAAACCAAAACAGTTCGCTGATGTCTTGGATTTGTAAGGGACCGTCTCCAGAAGACCTAAAAGACCTAGACAGGGAGGGACAGGGAGGATCGGGAGGATCGGAACGGACAAAAGAGATCGAAGAGAACGAGGGGAAGAGGGGAGCAAGGGAGGAGGGGGGGAAGGAGGCTGGGCGAAGTAAAGTGAAGGTGGTGATTGTGATTATGATTGATGATGATGAAAAGAGAGAATGCTGGAGGACATACCTTTGGTCAACAAAGACGAGGGTCTCTCAGGCAGGCACCTTTAAGCGGTTGTTCCTGACAAGGCTGAGCGAGAGAAGGAGATGTGGTTGGCGAGGCCTTTGGATGAAAGGCCGCTGGGGAAGAAGACCATCCGATCGATCCAAGTCGAGATGTGGTTGTTGTCAAAGTGATACTCTTTAGTAATAAGAGAAAGGCGGGTTGAGATCGAAAGATGACGACAAAGGAGGGGCCCTTGGTGTTTGGGACAGAGTGCGGAGGGATAAATGTGGATGACGATGAAAATTAAAATGCAAAGTAAGAAGTGAGAAACAACAAAAAGAGAAGATCGGTGACGACAAATCGACAGAATCGACAAGGGGGCCGGGTGCTCGGGGGAGGCGGGGGAAAAGATAAAAAAAAAAGTCAGGGCCAGGACCAGCAGAAAAAGGACCAGGAGATTCAGGTTCCGCTGTGCGACGGAGGGTTCCCTATTTTGGTGGGCGAGGTGCGACAGGGGGCGAGAGGATGTGTTCCTGGAGAGAGTTGAGTGTTGCTGGGCAGTTGTCGATGTTGCGAGAGTAGTGACTTGTGAAGAGAAAGGGGAACGGCAGTGCTGTTTCCCTTTGCTGTTTCTGTTTCTGTTTCTGTTGTTTGCTGTTTCTGTTCTGGGCAGTTGATGTCCTTGTTTGCTGGTCGAGATTGCCTTTTAGGGATGGGGTTGCGTGGGGTGAGGAAGGTGCGAGGGTGTAAGGTAAGGTTGAGGGGGTAAAGTGAGGAAGAAGGTTGGTTGCGAAAAAGGAAGAAAAAAAAAGAAAAAGAGGAAGGAGGGATGGAGACGAAGAGGTGGGAGGGTAGGTGAAGAAAAGAAGAGGTGAAGAGGGGAAGGAGCGAAGGTCGAGGGAGGCAAAGATCTGAGGATGGCTCGATAGATCGATAGGTACGGGTAGCGGGTACGTATCGATAGAGGTCGAGGGGTGGAAAAGGCTTCAAGAGAAAAACAGAAAACGACCAAAAAGGGAAGAAGAGAAGAAAGAGAAGAGAAGAGAGAAGGAGAGAAAACGTGGCGGTGATGTTACGACCCATCGATGAGGTAGACTAGTAGTATGTGACTTTGTGACTGACGCTGTTTCTTAGGCAGGACCGACCAAAAAAGACAAGCAGAAAAAGGGACAAAAAGGGACAAAAAGGGACACCAAAAGACCAGGGAAGGCGCCGACGACGTAAGACAGCACAGGAGGCAGGAACGAGGAGTGAGGAGGCGAACGACGCAACACAGGGAAAGAACGAGTGAGGAGTGTGAGGTGGGCGGCAAGGCAGGAGGGGTGATGCTGATGGTCGTTGGTGGGTGGCAGGGCAAGAGCGCCAGAGTGCCTAGACTTTCATTGACTGTGAGCGGGAGAGGGGAAGGGGGAGCCTGGGAATCTGGTGAGAACCTGACCTGAGCAGTACCTGCGCTAGAGAGGGCCAGCAACGGAGGCGGGTGCAAGGGGGTGGAGACTGGCGAAAAAAGAGGGTCAGAGGGGGTGGGAATAGAGGGGTGTGTACTGAACACCATTAAAGCGCCTGTAACTTACAGCGCACACAGCGCACACAGCGCACACGGCGCATTTGATGGATTCTTGCGCAAAATGCAGCGCATCATATAAGTGCAGTTCACGACGGTCACCACTCTTTTTGTCTTCTCTCTCTGTCGGCCGACCCGGCACACCCTCTTCTTTTCTTTGACTTTTGATATGCCCTTTGTTTCTTTGTCAAAGGCGACAGGCGACAGGCACCCGGTCCAAGCTTCCCAGCTCCGGCGCACGTTGCACCATTTGTCGGATTTGGAGGTCGAGGCTCTGTCGAGTTGACAAATGCAGAATTGCAGAACTGCAGCTGAGTGCAGATACAGACAGAGGCTGCGGAGCCCTCGACCGCCACAGGCACACTGTTACTTTGACTGTCACTCTCTCTGCCACTATCGCATATCATGCTCGAGGCGGCTCCAAATGGCAATCCGCGCCTTCCGCAGTCGTTCCTTTGTCACAGATAGGTGGTTGGTAAGGTATTGTTCACTGATTGTACAGAGGTGTACATGCAGTCGGTGGCGACTGATGTCGTCTTTCGTCTTTCATTCCTTTCGTCTTTTACACTGAAAGTTAGAGAGCGCCCCCCCTCCCCCTTCCGCCAGCAACGCCTGTCCGTCCACTATTGTAGTCTTGGCGCTGAATCTAAGCAGCCTTTGGGGCTGGCTGAGGTCGACTGTTCGCCTGGGTTTGCGACGGCATTGTGTAGTGGTGTGCAGTGGTGTCGAGGGTGTATCGTTTGTTCCTTGTTCCTGCCGACTTTTCGACTTTCTGTACGCACTTTTGATCGACTTTGCCGCCGCCCGTCTGAGCCGCTGATCCTCACTATTTCCGTCGCTGGTAAGGTGCGTTTTTGATGGTTTGTGTGTGCTTTTCGATTTTCGAGACCATCTTTTTTGGTGCGGTCGCAAGTGTCTCAAATCGAGACACCTTATTTGTCGAGACGAGCAAAAAGGACGGCTCTTTCTTCTCTTGTCCCTGTCCTGATTTTTGTTTCTCATTCTCTCGTCGCTCTCTTTTGTCCAGACAAAGGTCGAGCAAGCTGGTTGTCGCAACAAAGAGTTGCTTGCTTGCTTTGCGCAGTCCAAGCGTCACCAACAAAGAGGGCCCTGTGTCATCGCATCGTCAAAAGAGGAGAGCTGTGAGCTTGTAGCTCTAGTTGTTAGTTGATGTACCTCGAATACTTTCAAAGCTCCCCTGGTCTCTTTGCTAGCTCATGCGATGGTGGCAGACAACTGTTGGCAATCTTCTTTGATTATCGTGCGTTTGCGTAGCTCTCAGTAACGATAGCCTAATGCACTTTGTTAACGACTGCCTTGTCAATTACATCCTGTCCTATCCTATTGGCGACAGTAACGAACTGAGAAGCACGGCACCAGTGTACAGACAGTAGAGGACGAGAAGACAAAAGAGACCCGCGGGAAACCGAAGGGGGGTTGGACTACAGCGTATACATAGAAAGAGCACATTGAAAAGACAGCGACAGTGGGCGCAATGCATGATACAGGGAGCATAACAAAGAAGGCTGGGATACGCCACGAGATGAGTCCTCTTGCAGAATGCACGTCGTCCTGCATCTGACGGACGTGGATATGCCGCGCCATCCCAGCGACATAGCGACATGGGAGTTTATCCAAAACGGAGGCTGTCCATATTCGCGAGGCTTGCAATACGATTGGGAGTGTTGGGTACTTTATTGTTTCGTCAAAGAACAACGATCAGGAACCCTTGACCCTTGGACCTGGCCTGGCTCCTGGCCTTGACCACCAGTTGACCTATTTAGTAGACCTGGAGGGGCAGTCGTTGACCAGGACAAGGATGCGCACGTCCCCTGGTATTTGCCTGTTGCTTGTCGTTGATCACCAAAGAAGGAAAAATCGAGGGGCAGGAACAGCGACAGACGCTCCATAAAAACGGCGCTCGTATTTCTTGTGGAAGATGCGCAACAAACTATTATCGTCATTTCGAGGTGGTCTGTGGATGTGGTCTTTTTTTTAACACCCACTCAAAAAAGTGAAGAGGCTGGCAGGAAAGCCACTGCAGGGGTGCCACAAGCACTAAAAGCCGTAGCTAAGACAGGGAATGCAGACAACGTGTAGCCCACTGTTTGGTGGTGAGCGGGGGTTTTGGCCTGACTGAGCCTCTTCGTTCTCCTCTCTCCTCGCTGCGCACCACACAACGACTTTGCCGCTACTGCAGGAGGAGGGGCCTGGAAGCCAGATGACCTCGATGCCCAGCCCAGGGACAAGGCACACAGAGGGCGTGTAGGAAGCAGAAGTAGGAGGAGCGACTTGGAGTGGTCGAAGGAGCAGGCACACGGATTTTCAAGGCACAGGCGGCACAGGCCATAGGCCACAGAAACAGAGTGAGGAAAGAGCCTGCTCAACCGGGCACAGCACACCGCCTTTGTTTTTTTCTTGTCTTCTTGTCTAGTTGGTAGGACACATGACTCCTGTGCCCAGTGCCTGGATACATCACTCTGACGCTTCTTATGCTTTTGACGACGGAGAACGCCCCTCCTGCGGTGAGTGTGCAGCATGTCGTCTACAGTCTGCGGCCGCTTTCTTGTCCTGCATGACAGCTCGTATTTTATCTCCTTTTGAGCTTCTTTCCATTACGAGTGTGCACCTTCTGTTTCTGTTTCTGCCTCTTCTCCCCCCCCTTCCGCCCAGCTTCATGATCGTCCCTGCCTACAGTAGCGAGGGGTAAACCAGAGAAAAGAGAAATAGAAACGGCAAGAACCACACAAGAAATAACCCTTGTTTCCTCTTTCTTTCGGTGTGGGTGTGTGGGTGGGGCTCCAGCAACGAAGGACCGTCGTATTCAGGTCTTGACAGTGGAAGGAGAGAGTGAAGGATTTCTTCTTTGCCTCTTCATGCTGTTCGCTCTCCTTGCCTTTCGATAGTGAGCATCGTCGCAGCCCGAGCATCCCGCCGCCGTCTTCGCCGCTCCTGACGTTTACGCTGCTCGCCCGCCACCCATATTTCTGGGCCTCACTTGCAGATTTGCCCCCATGACAACTGCAAAAGTCTACGGAATACCCACTTGGTCTCGGCTACGATTGGCCCTGACAAGAGAGTGACTGCGAGCGGGGACCTGCGCACAGCAACAGAACTGCACGCACTGCACGCACTGCACGCACCTACAGCCTGCCATGCACGACGATGGCGACTGATGGGGACGAGAGGGGAGAAAAAACAGGCAGAGTCTGCAGGCCAGAAGCAGGGCAAACTTAAAAAAAGAACCAGAGACCAAAAGGACCAAACCGAAAGGGTCGAACGACCACTCAAGACGGAAAGACTGAAAAAGACCCCTTGCGCTTGCCTGCGCTTCTCTCGTTCCCTTGCGCTTCCTGCAGCAAAACCCCTTGCATGAGGGCAAGGCCCGTATCGTGTGGGAAGTGTGGTCTGGCGTGTTTTGGTGCGTCCCTTTTACCGGTGGCCGGTCAACTGAAAACGGACATGATCTTGGCTGCCGTCTTCAGTGGACTCCGAGTCCATCACCAGAAGATCTCGCCAGAAGATCACAACATGAGATGAAGCCACAGGTACTTTACAGCCTTCTATCGCAACCGCGAATGCAAAGATGCACTAGAGGATCGCCAGACCTGCAAAACATACTTTCTCGCGCTTCTTACCTTTGTTAGTTTACTGTTCCCCGCCTCTCCCGCCTCCTCAGCAACAGCATCAACTATTCACTTACTAGTGTAGGCCCGCGGATGGCTATGCGCGGACAGCTTCTCAGAGGATGGGAGAGGTGGGGGTGTCGTCGATCAGGAACATACGAAAGGTACAGGGAAAGGACTCGGGGAGGGAAGGAGGGTAAAAAGGGCGCTGAAGGCGGCCCCCAGAAAGAGGGAGGTAGGGGTAACCTTTCTGTACCTGACCGTTGCTGGACACCTACTGTACCTGCTACAACGTGATAACAGGTGAGTTGCTGCAAGGTAATTCTGAGGACTGAACAGGCACACGGGGTCTTTGTCAGGCACACTAGGTGGAGACAGTCGATTTGACATCAACGACGCCATAGACCGTCGAGACCGTCAGATACAGACAAGATACAACACAGGCGGCGGACAGGCGGCGGACAGGCGGCGGACAGGCGAAACAGGCCAACAGGCGACCAGGCGAGGGGATGAAGAGGGGAGGAGAGGCAACGAGAGGGGGCCAGGGATATCTGCAAAAGAGACAACCGACGTCAAGTAAGGCACACAGAGGCACAGCGAGAAAGTGCGCTGAAGCTTCACTGCATCGAGTTTAACCTCACTGAAGGGAATCCTGACAGTGGGCAGGTACCTCACTACGAGTCGCCGCCTGGTAGTGTATGCGCCAGCCCCGGCACTTGCCCAGCGCATTTTGTTTAGCGCTGGTTGTAGGCCTGTTGGTTAGTGGCGAGAGGGGAAGTTTGGTAAGAAATGCACCACCAACACTCACTAACACCACCTTTTGCGACGACTGGAGACGCCGGGCGACGACTGATATTGCACCACTTTCCCATCATGTGCCCTGTCGTCGCGGTGGGCTTAACATGCTGTTTCGTTGTTTCCCACTGTTCGTCGAGCTTGTTTTTGAGCTTTAGACCTTGGGATGAATAAAGCCCGGCGCTACAACGAAGCTCTCCCGCCTACTGAGTGGACTAAACAGACGTCGGTGAAAGACGTCCGACGACAAGTAGACCGAAGCGACTCTTTGCGACAACAACGACCGCGACGTCATTCAGCGCATTGCTTGTTAGTTTGTCGCATCTCGGCAGTTCCACAATCGCATCACAGCGTTCTTCGCCTGGACTGCCTTACCAGGCTAGATCCACATAGAATATGGTGGCCCGTTTCGCCCGCTAATCACAAACTTCCGATAATCCACATCACAACTAACGATGATGGGCATCACGACACGTCATGTCGGGAACGAAGGCCGGGAGTGGCGGCCGGGCAATGTCCGGAGCCGTGATGACCTCCAAGTGGAGGACGGGGAAGAGGACTACGATAACGACGAGGAAGAACGCCGTGATGCATTTGTCGACTATCTCGAGGAGATGATGCAAGAGATTGACGACAACGACAACGGTAAAGTCAACGACACGGTGGTCGACAAGGCCATGGCCAAGAAGCGAGTGTGGGCCGTTATCCAAGCTCTGAGAGACCCGGTCATACAATTGCCCGACGAAGAGACGAACAACGTCGCCATTTGGCAAAAGATGGACAGCTTGGTCAGCAGCATAGACTTTGCATGGACGGGAATCTCTATCGACGGTGAAGAAGAAGAAGGCGAGCCAAGGAAAATCGATACAGACCGGAATGTGACGGCGTGGTATGGTGGCAGGTGTCCTCTCACGATTGAAGCTGTTGGCTCTTCGGCGGCCGCCCTTCTGGTGCCGCAGTTTGTCGTCCAGTCTGCTCTCAAACTGTCGCTCACAGCTACGGGATTCAACGAGCTCTGGGGCGAGGGTACTGTGGGAGGTGTAGCCAGCATCGCAGGAAAGCAGACGGTCAACACTCTGCCTCTAGGATCGACTGCCCTCAAACTCTGGGACCGGTATATGTTTGCACTGCGTCCCATTGAAGACCCGGACCGCCCTCTCCACAACATCTACCTACAAGTCGTCTGGTTGCTGCCAGATCCTCAGACAATAGGCATTCCACAAGGACTCGCCGATGGAGATATCATCCACCTCCGGACATCTGACCCGGAGCAGCATCCACTGCCCAGTCTGCCGCTCCTGCAGATGCAGTGCCGAGCCCGCCAGATCGTGGCCGGTATTCGCACGCCAAGTATTCTTCGTGAGATATTTCGTGGGAATCCAGACGGCAATATTGTCGAGGAGCTGGACGACGATGAGGATATCGACGTTGAAGCTTATGGTGAGGCTGAAGAGGTGCCTCTTGACTGGCAGTCGCTTTTAAAGGCGGCCGAGACAACCGGCGTTCTCAGCAATGCTCTCGTCGACCGTTGGGGCAAGGCAATTCTGCGAAAGGAACAACGAGACTATCGTCGTGCAGCACATGCGAGCCGGAAAAAGATGGCAGAATGATGAAATCACACGTGCTTTTCAATGTTTCCTGCTTGCTTTATCTGGCAGATGATCACGTCTTGTTCCGTTTGAATTTACCCGATACCCCCACAACTGTTCAAGAAGGAGCTCTCATATGCACCTGCGGCATTTTGATAAAAGCTCTGCCGCCATTTGCTCTTTCCTTGTCTATTCTCTCACTACAGCCAGCATCCTCTCTCGATCTCGATATTGCTGCGGGGATGAATTATCCGGATGCAGAAGGAAGCACCCACGATATGGCAAAGCTGGAAGGAGGACATTCAGAGTATGGCAGGAACGAGGGAGGTTCTACCTAGAGAGAGCTCGAAATGCATAAAAACAAAATCAATTGTCCGACACCCCCTTTTTTTTCTTATTCTCCCCGATTGGTGATCCTCTTTTGTTGACTTTGATACCTGTTTTACCCTCATTTCCTACATTGGTGTCCTGTGTTTATGCCCCTATTTTGACGATCCTATTGCCTCATACTCTTATAATCGATACCTACTCACCCTTCCTCTTCACCTCGCCACGATGCACCCAGCATCGCGATGGCCCTCGTTGTTCCTCAGTCTCCTTTTGGTCTTTACCCACTCTGCCGACGCCTTCTTCCACCGCCCTCTGCGGCCAACATTGCCTCCACCTCCTCGTCAACTTCTCCTTTTCGGCCAGACACCCGTTAAGCACGTCTGTGACGGCTCCGAACCCAACACCGGCGTCGCCTACTTTGATCAGCTGCTCGATCACTCCGTGAAACAATCCAAGTGCAAGCTTAGTCTCCCGCGACGCACCTTCAAGCAGCGCTACTTTTGGTCCAATGAGTCTTGGGGTGGGCCCGGGTATCCTGTGATTGTCATGTCCTCAGGTGAGGGCTCACTTGATGGGTTTTGTTCCTTTCTACATCCGCCATCGCTGCTTGCCAAAATCGCCGAGCGTGTTCGAGCGGCCATTTTGGTCATCGAGCACCGCTACTATGGTGAGTCGTCACCGTTCCAGCGACTCACAACACAGACGTTGCAACAACTCACCCTTTACAATGCTATCCACGACCTGACGTACTTTGCTCGCAATGTGAAGTTACCATTCGACCCAACGGCCAATACAAGCAAGTTGAGCAACGCACCCAACTCACCCTGGATCCTATCGGGCGGCTCTTACCCCGGTGCCTTGTCCGCCTGGACGGCTTCCCTTGATCCAGGAACATTTTGGGGCTACCACGCGTCCAGTGCCCCAGTTCAAGCGGTTTACGATTTTTGGCAATATTTCGAACCGATCCGTGCAGGCATGCCGCCCAACTGTAGTCGCGGCCTAGCCGATATTACGGCCTACATTGACCATGCAACGATGACACTTCCGCCAACTGAACTCGCCGCTCTCAAAGATGAATGGGGTCTGGGAGTCGTGACAGACCCAGCTGACTTTGCTTCGTGAGTGTCCTGGGCTTGTCTTCCGTCATGGCTCTCTCATCTTCTCGAGAGATGTCTTTTTTATCGTCCCACGTTAACATAACAGTGCCCTCGTTCAAATAACGCAGTCATGGCAGTCCAATAGCTACAGCACTAATTACACTAAGTTTTACATGATGTGCGATGTCATTGAAGGTTACGGGCTCTCACTAGGGCTCATTGGTGGGTCGGCTTCTAAAAACGGTAGTATTGTTGCTAGAAGCCACATGTCGCAGAGCAGAGTCGCCCGAGCCGCCAGATATAGCACCGTGGACATTACCACCAAGGCATCCAGCGTGGCCTCCTTCTTTAAGGATAAGATACTTCCAGGGTGTAAGTTCATACTAGTTGTTCTCTATGCTACTGTCACCTCTATCCATTTGCTAACATCGCCGCAGTGTGCTACGAACGATATGGATACAAGGAGTTTGCTCCCAATAACAACACCGATTCACCCATCGCAACGTGCTTGAACAGCTTTAACTCTAGCAGCATAATTTACACTGACCGAGCCGTGAACAACTCCATGAATGTCCAGTGGTCCTGGATGCTCTGCAACGAGCCATTTGGCTGGTGGCAGACTGGCCAGACACCGCCGGGACTCCCAGCCATCTCATCCCGCCTTATGACGCCGGAATACTTTCAGAGACAGTGTGATGTCATGTTCGGGCCAAACAGCGCCGAGTTTAAAGCCAATGGCGGAGGCCCTTTTGCTGGGGGAGACGGTATCGCCAGTGCTAGCATTAATTCAGCGACATCCAATACCTACGGCTCCGCTACTGGCAAGACCGCAGAGATGCTCAACGACTGGACTAGTGGCTGGGAGTTCAATACAAAGCGCATTCTCTGGGTCAATGGCGAGTTTGATCCATGGCGTCCGGCTTCTGTGTCAAGCACCTTCCGCCCGGGTGGCCCCCTGGAGTCCACACCGGACGCTCCAGTCATCATCATCAAGGGCGGTCGGCACTGCGAGGACTTCTTTACAAGATCTAACAACACCTACCTTGCCAATGTCGTCGAGCAAGAAGTCAGCTACATTGCTGGCTTTGTTGATGAATTTTATGATGCCAACACGAAACCGGGGCAGAATCGGACATTGTCCAGGTTGCTACCGATGAGGGAATAGAGAAAACACTCAATAGAAATAGAAGTAGAAGGCATTTCTAACAAATAAAATGACGACAAAAAAACGTTTTTGCAAAATCTGACGTTAAAAAAAGATAGACAGAATGTCGACAAAAAGAATGCCCGCACATGGGATTGAACCATGGACCTTAGCATCTCGCACAATGTCTACGACGCAAAGTTCGCAATACAAGTGATACGCTCTACCACTGAGCTATACGGGCGGTATCTCTTTGGGAGCTTTTCGCCCCCTAGCTAGGGTTCATAGCAGCAGCACAAGCTGACAACAAATGCAGGACAACAGTCCCAACCTCAACATCCTTTTCCGTACAACAGCTCAGACCATCTGTTTGAAAAGACAGTCTTGGCACTGTAGTCCTTTCCCGTCTCTCAGACTCTTTTGACAAATAATTCCTTTTGCCTGCCGGATGGCTGCTCGTGAAAGAGGAGTCGCCTCTCTGCACTGGTCAAACAAGCAACTTCAGGCGACGGAGAATTGTGTTTCCCATTGTCGACTGAAACGAGATGGCAAAGGGTAGGAAGATGCAGTAATTATCAGTGAAAGAGTCCGCCAAGATGGCAGCTCATCGGTCCGAGAGAGACTGCCATTATGCTTTCAGCGACAGGAGTAGAGTGCATCGATGACTCTCGCTAAGCGGCGATTCACTGTCTTCTCACGATAGTTCTGTTGAGCCCGGACGACTGGATCAACGGACTCTGGACTAGGGAAGACATTGTCAAAGATCTGGGGAAATTAGAAAGGATGGCACGAAAGTAAAAAGACGATGCTCAAGCCGATCGCCAAGAGGTGCGTAGATTACGAGCAGTGTTGGAGTGTACGATGCGCAGAGGGCTTGCTGTAGTAGTCTAAACTTCTGGGTCTAGATTCGGTCCACGCAGTCTTGCACACGACTCTCACTGAACGGATCACGGATATCGTTCGTGGAGTTGGCGTCGTTCTTTGGTTCTATTATGCAGCATCACACAAATGGCAAGCAGCGTGGCATCCACAGTTGAAGACTGGAAAGACAGGACGACATCCGCCAAGAGGTTGCACTCGACATTGCAATTCACAGAAAGAAGAATAGACGAACGCCCGCACCACCCCAAAAAAATGGCAGATGCGAGATCTGGGGTGGCATTTCGAGATGGTCGACATGCAGGGACTGGCCATGACAGGGACAGGGCAGCTTCCAGGAATGTACGAAGGAAGAAGTCGAAAAGAAGAGAACGGCCTCGTAGAATGATCGCAACCATGGACCACATCACCTTACAAGGAGACACACGAGACGAGTTGTCGCGCCATCCACAAAGGCGGGCATCTGACGTTCACGGAGAACAGGTGCACACAATGGTGGGTCGCCCATGAAACAGGGGTCCCTCGTCTCTCGGTTAAGTGATATTCTTTACAGTACAGTCAACGGCACGGACATTCAACTATGAATGTATTTAACAATCGAGCATGGGTGGAGGTGACGACAGCAGGATGTGCGAGGTGATACAGTTCCATACTCTTGGGAACACTGGGTCAGATGCCGACATGGGATTGACTGTCGGCAGCACTTTTGGGTGGGCATTTTTTGTCGTTTTGTGGACATTCAACGATGAGCTATTCTTCTCATATTTTGATCTTTATCTTCATCTTTATTATCGCTGTTTCTCCTTTGGTTTATTTATTCGTTTAATTTTTACAGTATTTGTTTAACTTTTGGTTTTATTTAATAATTTTGTTGTGGGAAAAAAAAAATTTGAAAGTGAAAAATAAATGATACCAAAGGAGACTGGAAGCAAAAACACTTCGTCATATCTTAGCACCTGCAACCACCAACATCGAAACTCTTTTCTTTATCCAATTCTCCGAGTATGTCAGAGTTGTGTGTCCATCTCACAATTAAGCAACAACTGTGCGAGGCCTTTTGTGTGAATTTGTGAAGCGAGAGCGAACCGTGCAAATGGCGACTCCTGCCTCAGTGAGCAGAATAGCAAGAAAAGTCGAAAAGATAGGACGGCCCGACATGCCCAGTAGAAGATAGACCACGGGATATCATAGAAGGAGAGGGCCGTAGAAGGATAAAAGAAGGAGTATGTTTACTGGATGTTTGCACTTTTGAGACAGTTGCTGTTCCAGGGGTTCCGGACAGCGAATTTAACCTTTTTTTGTCAGGCATTTTGTTTGCCACCGCCTCCTAAGCATCTTCCCCTCGGAGAGCGAGGGCTATCATCACGTACGATGATAGAAAATGTTCAAGTCTATTTGAAAAGAATTCCATTTGAAAAGTTAAGAAAAGTAAACTTTAGGTGTCGGAGACATTCTCATTGATTTTGTGGGAAATTGTGGTCACTTGTTTACTTTCGAGTCGCAAAAGCTACATCGATTAAGTGCGGTAATTTAGTTGGTTCAGCGCTGTAAAATCCACATTTCTGGATGTTAATGAACCACCAGCTGCATCGAACGACGTGATGCATCGTCACATTCAATGCTTCACTTTTGTGCACGTACAAAACAAAACAAATACTGCAGACAACGACAGCTCGGCTAAATAGCATAGGAGAAGCAGAGTCAGTCAAAGCTGACAGAGTTATGAGCACCGACAACTGACTACACCTCCTCACAGAAAAAAAGAGCACACTCAAATCCAACCGGAGTTTGATCGCTTTTGATCGACTCCAGCCGTGGCCACACAAGACACGCACATCGTTGCACCATTTCCCCATTGCCCCATTGCTCCATCGCCCATTGTGGTCCCGAGCGTTGATGCTGGAAGAATGCAGACTGTCGAGCGAGTTGATGCATTATCAGAAAGAGAGAAAATGCACAACGCAGTCGTTCGAACGCATGGAAAGATGGCCGATCGAGCCGTTCCTTTAGTCGTCCTGGAGAAGCCCAATCCACACCCCGTCCTCGACGGAGTCTACATCTACCCTTGACGACCCGAGTCCATGTTCATTTATTCTTTTTCGACTTTTCTTTCCCTTTTCTCTTTTTGTTGTCTCCTACCTTCGTTTCTACTCTCGTCATCTATTCGATACCATCTCGATCTCCACCAACATCTACATCACGATATCGTCTCTCCATTTGATCTCAACACACTACAATAACAACAACAACAATAACAACGACACAGCGCCATGAGAGTATCGACCACATAGTGTTGTCGTTGAGTCGTTTAGTCTAGCCCAGTTTATCCTACACCCACCCCACAATGGCTTCCATCGAAACAGACGCGCCGCGCATCGTCGTGTCGCTGTCCATCATGACCGGCGTCGCCTTTGTCTTCATGGTCCTGCGCTTCTTCTGCAAAGTTCGCTATCACAAAAAGTTTGGCGTCGACGACCACATGCTTGCGGCCGCCTGGGTTTGTCTCGTGGCCTACGCAGCGCTCACCATCACGTCGACTAACTACGGCATCGGCCTGCACATCAACTTTATTTCCAGTCAAGATTTAGTGACCGCACTTCGGCTACTGTACGTCGGACGCTTCATTGCCATCATCGCCTTGGCTATCAGCAAGACATCCTTCGCCGTCACCTTGCTACACCTCGCCATGACCGCCTGGCAGCGTTATGTCCTGTGGTTCATCATTGTCTCGCTCAATGTCGTCATGTGGTTCTCGGCGCTGTCGCTCTTTATCCAGTGCAGCCCCATCCAAAAGGCCTGGGACCTCAATAGTACCGGCACCTGCTGGAACCCCATGGTGCAAGTCAATATTGGCATCTCGGCCGGTGCCTACTCGGCGCTCATGGACTTTAGCTTGGCCCTCTTCCCTTCGGTCTTGATCCGCAACCTGCAGATGAAAAAGGCCGAAAAGTATGCCGTCATTTTTGCCATGAGCCTGGGCGTGTTTGCCGGCATCACAGCTATTATCAAGACGTACTTTATATCGGGAAGTCAGCGGTCCAAAGACTTTACCTTTACGACGGCCAATCTGCTGATCTGGTCCGGTGCCGAGACGGCCGTTACAATCATTGCTGCCTCCCTGCCCTTCTTGCGGCTTCTTCTCAAAGAAGCCACCAGCAAGAACAAGACGGTTAATGGCCGTCCGGATACATATTATCTGGAAGAGATGACACGCACAGACGGTGCCCGTGGGGCCTCCATGACACGCGCATCAAGGCCACCGCAAGACGACGAGAGCGAGAAGAGTATCTTGGGAGAGACAAAGCGCGGTCAGTTAAGGATCGAGAGAGGGCAAGCCAAGATTGATTTTGCGTGAGGTGGAGTCAATGGCCATTTCAAAATTCAAAATGAGGATTGTGTACTGAGTTGTATCGAGTTTATGTGTATCTGGGTTCTCATGATGCGGCGTTTTTCATGGTTTTGGTTTCTCGTCTTCTTTTCTTCGTTGTTTGTTTACTCTTCTTGATTTGCCTATCTTGTTTTCCCTGGTCTGGGTATTCATGGTTGGTTGTTATGATTTTTGACTTCTTTTTTCACCACGATACGAAGTGTATGTTCACGTTATTAGCAGTGGCCAAGTAGGAGCTAAGTTTGAGTGTAATGAAGAGTTCTGAGAGAATGCCTTTGTCTAGCAATGAGTTTGATATCATCCTTGTGAACATGCAATCTAAATAAATGACTTCATTTAAGCTATATCCAAAGCCGAGGCGGGGAAAGAAACTACTTACGGGACAAGGATCCATTCTACCGACAACAACAACGATGATATTAGCCACAAACAGAATCGGACCGTGGAGAATAAATAAATCAAGCCCGGCCAAGATTCATCGTGACTTTGAAATACGACAAAAATCAAAGCAAGTAAACCAACCTCTGAAGCGCCACGAAGATCAACACCAACAACAGTATGCGTCTCTCGACAACATTGACCGGCCTTCTTGGCCTCTTGCCAACGGCCCTCGCCGCCTGCACCCGCGAGGCCCTTCTGGCCTCCGCCGAGACCTACATCGCCGCCCAGCGCACAGGAAAGACCGACGGCCTGAAACTCGCCAGCAACTTTACCTATCGTGAGAACAACAAAGTCATCGATATCAGCAAGGGAGTGTTGGGCAGTACGGCTCTCGTTCTCGACACCAACCGTTCGACCGCCGACACCGTCGCTTGTGCCAGCTACACCATGTTGATCTCATCAGGGGGCGCCAAGCCGTATATCCTGGCCACACAGCTCCGTCATGACGACGGCGACCCATCCACAATCACCATGATTGACACCATTGCTGCCACGACGGGCTCGCTCTTTTTCAATGCAAAGAAGACGCTCGGGTACATCCAGGCAGAGTCGTGGGCACCACTGGCCACGGCGGACCAGCCCTCCCGTGATCTCCTCAAGAAAGTCGGCGATGCCTACCTGGACATGTGGACGGACAAGAACGCAGCCGACACCATTCCGTGGGGCACCGACTGCGAACGTGTCGAGGGGTCGTCACTTACTAAACCGTGTGGTGCTTCCCTTCCACACGGTGGAAGCTCTCAACCGAATGCTATGCGCCGCTACGTGATTGACGAAGTGATCGGCTCAGTGGATGTCTTGTGTGCATTTAACTCACTGGGTAACTACCCAGACAGCCACGAGATCCGGTTGGAGGGCGGCAAGGTCAAGTACGTGCACACAATCACGGTGTAGACAGATTTTGTAGTTGTTCATATCAATCAATTCATATCAAAACAAACTAGCCGAAATACATTCTTTCTCAGAAGTGATATCATAGAAGCCTCTTTTGTCCCCCCTCGGCTCGCTTCGCTCGTTTCGTCTCGGAGCTTACTGCTTCACCTTCCACATGTCCTTATCCATGGCCGTGTTGCGCCACTGCTTGGTCACCGGGTCTAGGTTCTCCTTTTGCGCCGCCTCCCACTCGGCCAGCATCTTTTGCTTGCGGACCTCGGAGCGCGGGCGGATGGTGGCCTTGAACTCCTCGGGCATGCACACGAAGCCCTGGGTTAGCTTCTCCGGGTCGGGCAGAATCGGCTTCCCCTGCGCGTCGAGAGCCGGCGTAATGTCAAACCCCCACAGGATACGCGAAATGGCCAAGAACAGACTGCGCTCGGCGACGTGGATACCAGGACAGATGCGCCGGCCCGCACCAAAGGTAAACTGATCCCGCTTGGCCGGGTCCGGGTTGGCCGATGCCTCACCCAACGACTGGCGGTCGTCCAGGTACCGGTCTGGGTCGAAGCGGCGGGGTTCGACGTGGCGCTTCTCGTCCATGTGGATGCCCCAGACATTGTTCATGACACCGGCGCCCTTGGGAATGAGGTAGCCATTGTAGTAGTCGTCTTCGGTGACGGCATGGGGCACGGCGCCCAAGATAGTGGTGGGCATCCACCGAATGGTCTCCTTCATAATGGCACGGACATACTGAAGGCTGGCGTCGTCGTCCATGGTCGGTAGGCGGTCCTCGCCAATGACGTCGTCGACAGTCTTCTGGGCCTTGCGTTGGACCTCCGGGTAGAGGAGCATGGCCTGCACGAAAGCGTAGATAGTGTTGGATGTCGTGTCGGAGCCGGCTTCCAACAAAGTGCCAGAGATATAACAGGCCTGGTCGTCCGAGAAGCCTTCCTTCTTTTGGGCCTCGGCCAGACCGACACAGAAGCACGGCGCAATGGTACCCTTGCTGATCTCGTCCTTTGCCTTGAGCCAGTGGCTCAGGTAGAGTGCCTTCTCCTTTGCGTGCAGCGTCTTGGCCAGACGGCGCGTCGGGTTGAGCGACTCGGGGATGTTGCGCAGCAGAGGGAAGGCGTCCAGCAGTGCGGCAGCACCCGTCTGGTTGAGATCGGCAAACTCGGAAAAGCCATCAAACAATTGCATCAGCTTGTCGTCCTGGTAGGTGGGCGTGCGCCAGCCAAAAACCATGGTGGTGGTCAGCGCATTGGAGTAGCGGCGGATGTGATACAGGAAATCTTCGGGCTGCGTAATGAGCTCGTAGAGCATCTGCTTGTTTTCCAAAACCTGGTAGGTCAAGTAGGTTTTGGACGCCGTGACGTTGAGGAGTGAATGGAACAGCTTGCGGAAGCCGCGCCAAGTCTGGCCGTAGCCCATCATGAGCAATCTCAGATTGCCACTGGCGAGTTTCTGGCCGACGTACAGCTCCGGGCGGTCCGAGTAGATGTTGCTCTTCTTGTCCAGCAGGTCCTTGACGGCCTGGTCGCTGGACAGGATGATGAGTGTCTGGGTGCCGAGGATGAGGGAGAAGACGGGGCCATACTGGTCGGCCCATTTGCGCAGCTGGATGTGGAGGTCACGTTTGGGCATCTACGTTATTAGTGGTGACGATAACAAGACAGAGAGTATTGATGTGACCTACCAAGTGAATGTTGCCGAGAATGGGAATGGTGGGCGGGCCTGGGGGATAGTTCTTGGGCCGGCGACCGACCATGAGCAGCCGCACAACGGCGGCCACCACCAAGAGGAGGATGGACGTCTTGACGAGGGGTGTCATTGTGTTTCAATGACGAGAAAAAAAACAGATAAAAATGAAATGAAGAAATAATGTTATGTTGAATGGTGGCAAGGCAAAAGAGCACGAGACGAGCACGAGACAGACAAAAATCGTACAAGGAACTGCCAAGTTTATATTTTTTCTGTCTACTGATATCCAACACAGACCATACATGTCATCCAGGCCGAGCAACACTGACAGACGTCACCCGTCAGATATCCCTCCTGACCGCCAATGAAACAATCCCCATATTCAATCACCTGGGGGAGAGACATGTGGGATTGGGCTGAACTTAGTTGGAACTTGGGGAAAGGGAAGGGACGAAAATGTGGGAGGTGAATCTAGGAACGCGGAGGAGTATGGGGTAACTGTGGTCGAAGGAGGTTGAATGTAAGTTGAGGTGTTTGAGTGTGACGTGCGTGTAAGCTGAAAGTGTGGGGAAGTGTCGGAGTTGTGTGGGATAGCGCATTGTGGGATGGACGAGGAGATGGTGTGGGTGGGTTGGCCGCCTACTCTCCGATCACCGTCTAAACACTTTAGTGCATTACTGCCGCCACTGAGAAGTGATCACAATGTCCATCGTGGAATATTGTCGCAGTATGGGCTAATTTGCACCAATCGCAGTGACAAAGGCAAGAACACAGGTATCGAGTGAAAAGTGGCCTAGCCGGATTAACTTGCTTTAAGATTCCAATGGGCTGCCCGGGGCGTAATGCGGTTTTGTGAGCTTGGCTTCGCCCACGAAAGAGTTTGTCGAATGGCAGGTCTTGGATTACGTCTGGGGTAGTTGTGAGTAGCATCCAGAGACGAGCTGCCACATATTTAAGGGCACAAGATGTGAAAAGAAGTGATAGCTGTAGAAGTGCATCATTTCATTACTCGTATATTTTAAGGTGTCCCTCTTGTCGACCCTCACATCAATTGGACATTTCTAAACTGACTGATTAGGTCGTTGACCTGCCACATACTCGTCTCGTCATACTTTGCCAAAATAGGGTTCTGGGCGGTGTTGTCGACCGTCTGAGGACCCGAGTGCAGGTGGCTGTAGATGGCCGAGTGTAGTGGTCGAGCCTGTGTCTGGGACGAGAGTCTGTCAATCACCAGGTGGGCCAGCAGCCAGTACTCGGGTGAGTTGCGCATGAAGCCGGTGCGGCGCCACATGTCGTCGGGCGCGGTCGTGTCGTCTTCCCCCAAAGGCGGGACGGGGACCATCGTATGCGGCGGCCCGGCCGAGAACTCCCTCTTGTACATCTCCCAGACATTCTTCCAGTTGGCCAGCCCAGTGCGGATGGCGTGCAGCTGGTCCTCGCCGCCAAACGAGTTTTGTTTCTGAAAGATGAGGAAATGGAAGGCCGACACAATACAGAATAGATTTAAAGGACCCAGGTCGGCAAACGTGCGGCAGATGTCAGGAACAATGACACCCGAGCAAAAGGACTCGACCACTTCCCTCAAAGTGACATTGTGGAGAGGCGCCGACCGCCGCAGCCACAGCTGGGCCTCGCGTGCACAGTCAGCGGCTGTCGTGGCTTGAAAGGTCGACTCAGGCCAGGCCATGTGCATGACCATTTCCTTGATCATGACGCGGGGCGGCAGGTTGTTAAAGATGACAAAGGCTTGGTCGAGCAGATAGATCCAGAGGAATGTTCGTATGAGTTGCTCTCTGGCCACAAAGGCTTTCCAGTGGAAGGCGTGGAAGGTTGCTGCGCCGTAGTCGACATGTCGTGCCGAACCGATGCCAATATCCCGGGCCACCGACACGACCGTGCTGAAGCGGTAGCGCCGGATACTTTGTTTGCTCTCATTGGTGCCCTCCCAGTTTTGGTACAAACAAACAATGTAGCTGGCCTGCAGGGCCTGGATCTTGCGCTTGTTGGTGACAGGGTCAAAGGGGCCTCCATTAAGACCGGCGTTTTGGGGATCCCCCTGTGGCGGACTGCAAAAATCATCATCGATAAAGACAATCTCCTCGACACAGTTGAACCACATGGAGGCCTGTTTGTTGTCGTCGGCGTCCATGCAGGCACCAATCAGGGCCATGGCCACCACTAGCACACACTTGGAGTCGACCGGGTCGAACGTCGGGCGGTGGACAATATTGACATTGGGATGCCAGCGGGCCCAGTACAGGGCCAGGAACTTGTGCAGATTGGGCGGCGAGAAGAAATGGAGGCACTGTTGTTCGAGAGCCGTCGACCAGTCGAGAGTCACGGTGCTGTTGCGTGGCTTGACGGTGGCGACCTCGCGGATCCTAAAAAGAATCTGGTGTGTCTTGACAATCAAAGGGTCTTGGAAGGGTGATGGCTGCAGAGGGAAGGAATAGGTCGAGTCCAGAGAGAGGCGCGGGTCGCCATTGACATTGGTGACAATGGCCGTGTTTGGCAAGAGGCCCGCACTGACACTCGCATCGCCCATGAGTCGGAGCGAGTCCACCACTTGTTTTGCTTGCAGAGGTGTGCCACAGTCAAACGTGACCAGCCCCGTTTTCTTTGTAAAGTTGTCGAGAAAGTGAAAGGTGTACGAGTTGAGTAGTTGGTTCTGTTCGTCGTCGTCAGTCGTCGTGAGCGTTTGGTGGCCCTCGTTGGTGAGGTTCAAAAAGTCCAACCAGCTGGCATTCTGTACACGGACTTGGTTGTTGCTGTCCAGGATAAAGTCGGTGGCGTTGCTGTCGAGATAAGCAAACGGTGATGGGCGGTTGAGTTCCATCATGGTCGGCACGGGCTGCATCTCGCAGTCTGCATTGAGTGTCGTGTTGGCGATGTTGGTGGTACTCGTGTCGTTGATTGGATTGTCTACGACGACAAACCCGAGATGGCCGTCACCAGCAGCATCCGCTGTGCTGGGATGTCCCCCGCCGTCGGTGCTGTCGTCATTTTGGATGCTGTCGTTGGCGTCGTTGACGGTATCGTCTTCAACGTGACTTGTGTCATCCTCCGCCCAAAAAGTGTCCATCGACGATGACTCGAGCCCGTCCCTCGCAAACGAGTACTCGCACAAGACTCCTTTGGCCTGGCAGTTGGTACATGGCTGGCCGGTACTGCATCCTTTCTTGGACTGCACACAACGGTCGCATGCCCTTCTTTTGAGGGAGGACAAACTTCCTCCGCTTGCCCTCGCCTGGCACGTTGCAAAGTGCCGCTTCAACACATCCGGCCGGCGGTAGCAGTTGCCACAAATGGAGCACCGGTGTGGCGGCACGGGCGCGTGCGACAGAACATGGCGTTGCAGGTGTTCGCGGCGTTTGTACGTCTTGCGGCAGACAGTGCAGGCGAAGGGAGACGAGGAGGATGAAGAGGTGGATGCAGAGGGAGTCGAGATCGAGGGTGTGGCTGTTGACGACTGTCCTTGGCCGTCGGACATGATGCAGGTGCAATTGGATGAGGGGAAGTGTCTGCTGTATCGGAATCGGTATGGGGAATGGGGAATGGGGACAGATGCAAGGAATTAAGATGGCGGAGGATGTTCGGGGTTCATGGGGGATGCTGGGTACGGAGATGGAGAATATGGGGCAGTCGACATGGAAGAGAACGAGGTTGATAAGGTGGGACGCCGTCACGGACTTTCACATTCAAAATTGTCCGTTTGGTTCGTCGCTCATCATGGACGTGTTTGCCACTCAGTTCTTTGGTGGTGCTTTCTTGCTAGCTTCCCGTAGTTTACAGCCGCTTCCCCGCATTCTGGATTGCCAAGCTCAAGTTTTCTTTTTCTATTTAGCTCATGGTAGCGTGCATTCAGACCGGTCGGCAAAAGATCTCGGGAAGCCGACCTTCGGATGCCGGGACTAACAGATCAATTATGTATCTTCCGATAGAAGAAGGACGTACAGGATCACGGTAACGCTTTAATTACTAGCAATCTACACATCTACATCTATTCGAACATTCATGCAGATCTGACTTGTCCGAAGTACAGCCATAGCCATATTTAAGCGTTAAATAAAACATTCAATTATTAACTCCCTTTTCTCCTCCTTGGTTAGTTCCACTTTAGCACAGCCTTGACTGTCTTGCCTGAGTGCGCATCGTGCAGCGCGCTCTGGAAATCCTTGACGTCGTAGTACTTGATAATCTTTTCGAGGGGGAGCTTGCCCTGCCGGTGCAACTTAATCAAGAAGGGAATAAACTCGGGCGGGTTGCTGTCGCCCTCCGTGCAGCCGACATACTCCTTGCCGTACGTCAGCTGGCCCATGATGTCAATCTTGGCAAACTGGTTGGGACCGGGCGCGCCGACCGTGGCAGCGCGGCCGTTCATCCCCAGCGCGGCCACCATGGTCTCGACGACAATGGGAACACCCGCACAGTCGACGGCGTAGTCAACACCCAGCGGCGGGCAGATGGCGCGGATGTCGGTCACAATCTTGTCGAGGTCAGAACCGCCGACGACGCCGTGCGTCGCACCGAGTTCCTTGGCCAGCTTGAGACGGTCGGCGTGCAGGTCGACAGCGATAATGGTGCCGGCACCTACAGCCTTGGCGGCCATCACAGCAGCCAGGCCGACCGAACCAACACCAAAAATGGCCACCGAGCTGCCCAGCTTGACTTTCAAAGTGTTGCGGATGGCACCAAAGCCCGTCTGGATGCCGCAGCCAAGGGGTGCAAACAGTTCCAGCGGAGTATCCGCGGGCACCTTGACAATGCTCGACTTGTGCACAATCGCCAGCCGAGCAAAGGAGCTCTGCCCAAAGAACGTGCTGTGCACCGGCAGCTTCTTGCCGCTGGCGGCGTCCGTCAGAAACATGGCCGTCGTGCCGTCCGGCCGCTTGCCGCCAAAGTTGCGGGCATTAAAGTTGTAGCAGTAGGCTGGGTGGCCCGACTTGCAACCGGGGCAGTTGCCGCAATGGGCAAACGACAACAAGACCTTGTCGCCCACAGCAGCCTCGGTGACGTCGGCACCGGCCTCGACGACGACACCGCCGCCCTCGTGACCCAGGACGGCATTGGGTTCGCATGGCAGACGGCCGAAAGCGGCGCTGATGTCCGTGTGGCAGACACCCGAAGCGTGGATCTCGACCAGGGCCTCGTCGGGCTGCAGAGCCTCAAGGGAGACCTGCGACAGCTCAAACTTGCCGTTGAGCTCGGGCACAAGCAGCGCTGTTGTTGTGCGGGACATGTTGTGTGGTCGGTGAGAATTTGATTGAGAGGAGAGTTGTATGTCAGAGGTATGTGAAAGTGGTGATGTGCGGTTATCTGAGATGCCGCTGACAGAGTCTGGGGTATTGGGGTCTCTTGGAGTTGGAGTGTGGAGTTTGGCGTATTGATTTGACTTTCTGGTTTTCTGACCTCTCCACGACGTCTCCGACACCACATGCCATTTTAATAAACAACATCGTCGTAGTCGATTCCGGATGTACGCTCGTCTGAATCCGAATCGATGTGCGCCATCTCCAAATGTGTCCCACATCCGCTCCAGTCCTCTCCAATCTGCCCCAGTTCACTCCAGCCCGTCCCCGTTGGGCTAAATCGAGCTAGTTCTTCTCCAGTCCTCGTGAGGTTGTCTTTCAGTGGTGCAAAGTTGTGTCAAAGGTGTGCCTGAGTCGTGTTCCCGCCAAAAGTACAAAAGTACATCGTCAAGTTTGCCGCCTTTACCTACCGAGCGGATGATATGTGGGCGGCGCTAACTCTGGGCGGCGGATGCAAAACCGACCCAAAACATCCAAAAATGCGGAGATCAGCCGCCAATAGGAACTGTCGTTCGTGCAAGCGAAAGACATTAGTCTGCATTTGGATATGGAGAACGCTGTGCTCTGCTTGCAGTTCCCTGCGCGCCTCTGAATCTGAGTCTAGTAGATATTTCTTGGTACGGGGTTTCTCTTTGTTTACTGTTCCCCCTGACTGCCCGTGACAATGGTCCTCCTGTCAAGATCGGAATCGGAACACAATAGCACCGATCTTTGACATAAAGATCCCCTCCCCGGGATTCAGTATCGGATGTGAGAGGAAACGACAACATGTAGTTGGGAAGATAATAAATGCGTTTATCAGAGGGCATGTTGGAAACTGACGTCAGAAATAATACTCTTCAGATTGTCGGACAGCCGGATCAGTGGGCTGAAACAAGAGACGGCAGTTGGTCACGGTTGTCGTTGTTTATAAAGAGAGCGATGCCCGGAGTTTTTAGATTCAGGTCGAAAATAGATTGTCTTGTTCTCTTCCCGTCACTCTTGCCGCCACTCGACGATCAAGCCTTCCACCAGGAGAAAGGTGTTGTCTCCGCCTCATCGTCCCGTTCGTCCTTCACGGGTCCCTCCTTACAACTCACAACTCACAACACCGCCTCGGTAAACCAGTCTAGGCCCTCGCTCGACAACAACCCTTCGATGCCATAGATGTCAGACTCCAGGTCCAGCTCGATGCCGGCCGACATGCCGTCCACGCCAATGTCAGGAGTTGTCTCATGCAGACCCATTGCAGGCTGATAGGAAGTCAAAGTCATGTCAACCTGCACGACTGCTGGATGAGATGGAGTGTCACACACTACCGGTTGTCTCCTCGCATTGTTATGTGCCCTCTCATACCGCGCTACCGACGCCTCCATCTTCTCGGCCACCACCTCGAATGCGTCCCGGTACTTTTTGGCACTGGCCCATTGCTCAGTGATGACATACAGGAGTGTCGAACACGCACCTAAATCGCGCGCACACGTTGACCTAGGATCCGAATAGAGTGAAGGGCAGCTGCAGATGGCATAGATGAGAGTAAAACCGGCGACAAAGATGGCGTGCAGATCGCGAAGCGAAAAGGGGACGGGCGCGAGTCGATGTAGTCTCCGGTACAGCTGGCAAATCTGGCCAGAAGCGTCGGCTACGGCGGCATAGTCGGCGAGATTGTCACTGTCAGATTCCGAGTCAGACGGTCTCGCCTCTGTCATTAATGGCTGGAGGAGCGAGCGTCTTGCTTTGTGGAATTCGAGGAGAAGCTCCGTCTGTTGTGTCAACGTGGACGGGCTGTGTGTGTTGTCGTTGCTGTCGTTGTCTTGGTCGTTGTCGACGGTACCTGCGGCTACATCCCTCGCCGGATCAAAAGTCTGCAGCACCTTCGACTTCCAGGCGTCAAGTTCACCAAGCAGCTTCGATAGGGTCGCCTTCAGTTGTACTCGATGGCAATGTCCTTCTCTCTTCAGCTGATAGAGTGCCAGCCGTATCTGGGTGTGCAGTTGGTATAGCTCCACATGAGCACGGTGGAAACGAACTTCATCGTCGTTTGCTTCGCCAATACTGCCCGGCAACTGTGCGTCAATCTCTTCGTCGGACAAGGCAAACGGTCGGCCCAGCACCAGAGCCGTCTTTCTCTCGAAAATGTAGACACTCCAGAACAGACGACGTCTGTGTTCGTCGACAGCTGCATCGCCCCTCGCCCGCTGCCGGTGTAGGCCGAGCTCGATGCACTGCCGTACGGCGAGACCTGCGAGATGCCACACAGACGTGCCAGAAGGCGAGCGCATGGAGTGGATCGCCAGTAAAAGAGTCAGTTCAATTGACCTTAGACTGGTAAACTGCAGTCCGTCACCAATAATTTGCATGGCTCGCAGGAAATGGCCTTCTGGTGTGTTGTCCTTGCGAGATGGTGAGGAGGCTGACGGTGATGTTTGGTTGCCCAAGAGTTGTAAACACCGTGACCCAATGGCGTAGACTAAATGAAGTAGAGCTGCGTCCATTACATCAAGTTGTGCACTCGCATCTTTTGTCGCCGTCATGTGCAATGTCCACAACTGCCTTCTGTCCAGAAATAGATATAGCGGGTGGATCAACTGCAGATAGGCCCGGATGTAGGCGGCGCCTGTCCTGCTGGATGGTAACGATGCAGGAACGACCGCGCCTGCCTGGTGGAGTGCCTGATTGGCAAATGGCCGGTCTGTCAGCAGTGGCAAAGAAACAACATCTGCCGACGTGACACTGCCAAAGTCCAAAGCCACCTGTACAAAATGTGCCAGACTTAGGCCGGCCGAGAAGCCAAAGTAGTGAGGCTCAGCCGCGGCACAGGATGATAGCAGGCCCATGCCCGTGACGAGACGGTCGCCCCCGTTCTCGGCGGCTGGACTTGCCGTCGATGCTGCCGGCGACCGAGCATCTTCCAGTTCCTTGACTCTCGCCTCTAGAGCCTTGACGTACGATGGCGGATATGCCGTTCGGTCACTGTAGAGGCATGCTGCCCCCGATCTTGAACAGTTGCTGCAGGCTGGACTGCCATTATCGCATCTTTGTCGGCGGGTCTTGCATCGCTGACAGGCCACAAGCACTCTTGGTCGTTTGTTAGGTCGACGGGACGAGGCCGGCGAGGCAGAGACATTGTCGGAAGCCGATCCGGGGTTTGGTGATGATGTTGATCTCATTGTGCTTATTGCTATATATTTTGTTGGTATGTTGGTGAAGATGGGGAAGACCCGACAGATTGAAACGGACGGGACCGATGTTGACGATATGAAGCCCACGAAGAAAGTGACGAGTCTAGTGGTGGTTGTCAACAGCGGTTAGCGCTCATGTTAGTGCACGTTTTTGGCGGGATAACGATCGGAGTGGCCCGACTGCCATCATTTTCGTTTGACTTTGTTATCTGTCAAAGCAACCGGAGCTTGCCACGCCTTATTATTTCTTCGGGCCATTCCGATGGTAGATTGGCTGCAGCGTTGCATCCTTTCACAACGTCACTTCTTGCATGCATGCACGCAGCTTTATCTTTTATCGTTTTTTGGTTTTAACCATTTGCTCGATTTCGTCAGCTGAATATTTTGTGCACACACTCACTTTGTCACCCTCTCACCAAACCACCATCACTTCAACTCACCTCACCTCACAATGCCCCGCCGCATCCGCCTAGGCATCATCGTGCCGTCGTCCAACACGGCCCTGGAGCCGTTAACACAGCAAATCGTTGAGTCGCTCAACACCGACCCCGCACTCGACCTTTTCATCACTGTCCACTTCGCCCGTATGCGCGTCACCATGATTGCACTGAGCGAGGATGCCGACGCCCAGTTTGCACTGACGCCAATGCTCGACGCCGCTCGACTGCTTGCCGATGCCAAAGTCGACGTCATTGGCTGGAGCGGCACGTCAACCTCGTGGCTCGGGTTTGCAACGGATAATTTGCTCTGCTCATCGATCGAAGAAGCAACGGGCATTCCGGCGACGACGGCCGTCAGAGGGATGAACTTGCTTTTGGAGAAGCTGCCCAAAGATACAGTCGGCCTTGTGACTCCATACACGCACGACGTAAACAAAGCTATCCAAGAAAACTACTCGTCCATCGGCATCAGCATCGCAGACGACCGATCGCGATACGCCGGCCTGTCCGACAACATTGCGTTTGCCGAGCTGGATGAACCAACACTGGATAAAATGATCATGGGGATTGTTGCCAACGGCGCCGAGACAATTCTTGTCATGTGCACGAATGTACGGGCAGCACAGAGGGCAAAGTGCTGGGAGCAACAAAACAATATCAAAGTGCTTGACTCGGTGGCTACAACAGTCACAGGCATGATGGATATTCTAGGTCTGAGCACAACAAGTACAGTTGCTGCCGAGAAATGGGGAGCCATATTCTAGAAACATTGGGTGAGGAATCAATAAGCTGAAATGATAAGGAGGTTAATGTACATTGAAGTGAATCTTCATGCGATGTTATTGATGATTATGATGATGATGATGGTAATAATGTGCTTTGACCTTTGTTATTTACAGTTACCCTTGGCCCTACTCATACAGCCGCCTTTAGAACATCCCACTTTCCTTCCATCCTTTTAATGTACGGCATCTGACATCCTTGCCTTGGCACAAACCGTCCCACGCCGTTTTTGGCCAATACTGTGCCCTCTTTGAACACGACCTGCCCTCGAAGCAATGTCATCCGCGGCCAGTTCCAAAACTCGATGCCCTCGTACGGCGAGTAGTCACAGGCGTCGTGCAGGTCGCGGGCATGGCTGAGCTTGCGTGGCTGGAAGGTCGACTGTGGATGCCACACCACCAAGTCGGCATCCGATCCAATCTGGATGGCGCCCTTTTTGGGATAAAGCCCGTACAGCTTGGCCGGGTTCTCGGACGTCAGCTCAACAAACCGCTTGACATCGATGCACCGCCGCTTGAGGACGCCTTCGGAAAAGAGGAGTGGAAGGCGGGTCTCGACACCAGGTAGTCCATTAGGCACTTGTGTAAACTTTTCGGTTGTTGTGCCGTCCTCGTTATTGGTGAGGCCCAACTGCTTTCCTTGTGGATCATTGAACCGATACGGACAGTGGTCCGATGAGAAGATGGTAAATGTCCCGTTGACAATGCCCCGCCAAATGGCTTCTATGTCGTCCGGGTCGCTCCGTAACGGTGGCGAACAGATAAACTTGGCACCGCAAAAGTGGGCTTCGTTCAACCGTTTCTTGCCCAGCAGCAGGTACTGTGGACACGTCTCGGCAAACACAGGCTTGAGTGACGCCTGTGCGCGCCGGATCACCTCCATCGACTCCTTGACGGAAACATGCACAATCAACATCGGCGTGTCCATCACCGTGGAAAACGTCACGGCGCGGTTGACCGCCTCGGCCTCAGCGGCTGCTGGATGGGCGACGGCCTTGTATTGTGTTTGGGTCAAGCCCAGGGACTCGAGCTGTTCCGTAAAAAAGTCGACCAAGTCACCATTTTCGGCGTGCACCAGTGCCACCATGCCCAGCTCGCGAGCTGCTTTCAGTGCCCGCAAGAACTGCGCATCTGACAACCGCATGTGCTTGTATGTGAGGAAAAGCTTCATGCTCGTGATGCCGCCAGACCGTGCGAGCACCGGAAGCTCCTGTTCCAACACTTTTGTCGTCGGGTCGGTGATGATGGCATGGAAACCATAGTCGGCATATGATCCGATGCGTTGGGCTGTCTCGTGGTACTTGGCCACCTGCTCGGCCACTGACTGGCCTCGGGACTGCTCGGTGAAAAGGAGAACGGTCGTTGTGCCGCCGGCAATGGCACTCCGTGTTCCTGTTTCAACTAAAGATGTTAGTGGTGGTCATATACAGCCGTGCAGAAGGCCACTTACTTGTATCCGCCGCCACATAGCCCGCCTCTTTGGCTCGTGGTGACTTGTCTTGTGACAGATGGACGTGGCCGTCGACACCACCTGGTGTAACAACTGCATACTCGCAGTCAATCACTGCTATGCGTTCTGAAGACGGCAAGTGCATGCCCATCGCTGTGATAACTCCATCTTGAATGCCAATGTCGCAAACAAATGCGCCGTTGACATTGGCGTTGCGTAGGAGCACCTCAAAAGATGGTGATGGGGCGAGTGAGCCCATTGTGTGAGCTGCCGTGGTAGTGTATGTTGGAAACGTGTTGATCATGAAATTGTCAAGAAAATGTGATAGATGCACTTTAAGTCGTTATCAATGAAATTCGATTAAATATGGATATGTTGGGGAAAATAAAACAATCAAAATGCTTCAAACTAATACCAAAAATCAACAAAAATTAGAAAGAAAAAAAAAAAAAGAACAAACGTCACAAGCAATTGATCAATAGATCTGTAACATGATTGACCCGATATGCGGACCAGTCCGTCGTTTTGCTGAGTATTGTCCATCACAGGATGTCGGACCAGCCCGACTGATAACATGACCCACTCATGAGCCTAATGACAGGGTGCACTTACAAGCCATATCAGGAGCCAATCAGCCAATCAGAATCTATGATTTAACCTGTCACGTCTTATCGCCGCCATCGTCTCCGGTTTTCAACACCAGAAACGCTCCAGGAACGGCCCAGAAAATTCACACAGAAAATGTAGTCGATATCGGAAGCGATACTCTGATCCTTCTGATATACTTCATTTGCCTACCTCGCTGTCGGACCGTTCCTTCAATCTCACACTATGCAGTATCTCTTCGAGTATCTGTGGCTGCACGTCCAATATCTCGGCACTCTTTGTATCTGATAAGTTTTAGCTTCTTCATCAGACGATACAACCTTGCGCAAACATGCAAATGCACAAGAGTGTATAAGAGGGTGACTTCTCTCGGGACAAACGAAAAAAGAAGATCGACTTCACCAAGTCGAAAAAAGGGTCCACAAACACATGACCAATCTCACAAGTCTTGAGAAACTCTCCAAGACAACATGCACCTCCCTACCGTCAAGGTCCCTCGGTCGCGCGCCGAGTGGAAGGCCGCCCTTAGCACCAGCGACGGCGACGCCAAGTCCTCGCAATGGATCAACAAAGACCTGGCCCCGACTCCGGCCTCGGCCCGCACTTGGTCCTGGATCTCCCTCACCAGCTACTGGTGGGGCAATGCCTTCAACGCCAGCCAGTGGTCGAATGGAGCTTCACTCGTCGCCGTCGGCCTCACTTGGTGGCAGGCCCTGATTGCCTGCGTGCTGGCCAACCTTGTGTCGTCGTCCGTGGCTTTGGCCCTTGGCCGCCCGGGAGCCAAGTACCACATCGGTTATCCCGTGCTCGCCCGCAGCGTCTTTGGCATGTACGGCCACTTATTTTTCGTATGGATCCGTGCCGTCGTTGCCATCATCTGGTTCGGTGTCCAAAGCTATTTCGGGTCGCAGCTGCTCAGCGTGATGCTGCGGTGCATTTTTGGCGGCTCGTGGTGGGACATGGCGAACCACCTGCCGGCGAGTGCAGGCATCACCTCGCGGGACCTGCTGGCTTTTTTTCTGTTCTGGATAATTGAGATGCCCTTTCTCGCCGTCCATCCGTCCAAGATTAAGTTTTTGTTCGCGGTACGTCACCCCGGCTAAGTAACGACAGTTATCTCACACACATTTACTAACTACCCCGGGTCAGGCCGAATCAATTCTCTGCCCCATCGCCTGTATCGGCGTCTTCGCTTGGTGTGTCCACTATGGCGGCGGCATCCAGATTGATAGAATTTCATCTGTCGCCCCCGTCACTGGCTCTGCTCTCGGCTGGGCCATGCTCAACGGCATCAACAGCTGTCTTGGCGTTACTTCTGCTCTCCTTGTCAACCAGCCCGACCTTACTCGCTACACCCGCCGCCCCAAGGATGCCGGCTGGCGCCAGGCTTTCAGCATCTTTGCCAGCAAGACCCTCATCTTCTTCTTTGGCATCGGCGCCACCGCCGCTGTTCAGGGCAAGTTTGGCGAGGCCTACTGGAATCAGTGGGATCTTCTCAATGCCGTGCTCGACCGTTTCTGGGGCCCGGCTGCACGTGCAGGCTGCTTTTTCGCGTCGGCCGGCTTTTCACTGAGTGTCCTCGGTGTCAACATTGGATGCAACGCCATTCCCTTTGGTGCCGACGTCACCGGTCTCCTGCCGCGCGTGTTCAAGATTGTCCGTGGCCAGCTCTTTTGTGGTTTGATTTCGCTCGCCATTGTGCCCTGGAAACTGTTGACCGACGGCGCCGGCTTCATTACCTTTTTGGGCAGCTACAACATTTTTATTGCGCCCATCTGCGGCATCATCTTGACCGACTACTACTTTGTCAAGTGCGGCAACATCCACGTCCCCTCCCTCTTCAAGCCGGCGTCGGGCTCGCTGTACTATTACACCAAGGGCTGGAATCTCAAGGCGGTCATTTGCTGGGTGTGTGCGGCCACGTTTGGTATTCCTGGTCTTGTCGGCTCGTACCACCCGACATGGGTCAGTGTGGCTGCCACGCACATTTACGACATGGGCTGGATCATCACCTTCTTTTCTGCCTCGGCCTTTTACTTCGCTGCCAACATGTTGATGCCCGCTCAAGTCCAGCCGGACGTCTACTCGTCGACCGTCAGCAGCAAATCTTTTGAGTCGTACGCGGCGACGGATGGCTATCTTGATGGTGATGCTCTGGTTGAGTTTCCAGTGGTGCAAGTTCACGACGGTCTTGTCGGCTCGGGTGACAGCACTGCATCCCAGGAGGTTATCACTGAGAAGGTGTAAAGTTTTTGCTTAATATGTAAGACGGAAGGGTGCAGTGCCGTGTTAGAGTCTCCTGCATGGCAACTCTATTTTTAGCGTTTGTAGTCATCCAAGATAGAATTGACGCTCAGGAAATGCAAGTTTATATTTTATGACTGTTTAAATGACAGCTGTAAGCTTGCTGAAAGTGACAAAAGAAAGCAATCTACGAACGCTCTGAAAAGTATATCGGTCTAGAAAATTGGAAACGCTAGGAAACAGTTTGGTAACGACAGTATTGAAAAGACAAAGTAAATGAAAACGCTCTGGTACGCATATTCGGACTTATGCTCTGACGCCGGGGAAATCGCCTACTTCCGCTTGGAGCAGCAGTGCCACGACGAGGGCATCTCCGTCTCGGGGCCGCGCATAATACGGGCCGGGTGCACAATGTTGTACAGCACCAGGGCAATAAACATGGGAAGCGTGTCCAGTGCATACTGATAGGCCTCGTGGCTGGGGATGGTGCTTTTGAGACCGCTCGAGTACTCGACGATGCGGAAGATGATGCGGATGATGATCAAAATCATGACGGCGAACTGAATGTAAAGCAGCAACAAAGCCGGACGGACGGTCTGGGGGAACTGAACTGCCTCGCGGCGCATGACAAAGAAAAGCTTGAAACCGAAAGCGCAGCAAATCAAAATAAACAGCAGCTGGATGCCGACACCACCCATGTAGATATGCAGCGAGCGCAGCACCTCGTCCGTGGGGATGTCGTTCTTGGTGGCCGTGGCGGCGCCGTAAACCTGGACAACAAAGGCGACAATGTCCAGGACAACAAACACCAAACCAAACTTGGACGCCGGAAGACCCCACAGCTTGCGGTCGGGTGTGTAGTTGTGCACGAGGCGGCCAAAGACCATGTAGGCAAAAGCATTAGTCCACAGCGGTGCCACAAGAATCAGGACGAACCAGGCGGCATAGTTGCCGAAGCTGGCGGGCGTCTGGATGCTGATGCTCCGAAAGATGTAGGTCAAGAGCTGCCAGAACGCGGACATGACAATGACCCAGCAGTAGTTGAAGAATTTCTTGTAGTAGATGGCCTGAAAGAGGTGGGCCGCAAAGACGACGGCAAAGAGGACGAGGAAGAAGATGGAGGCGCCCATGTTGGGGCAGAACGACCACATGGTGTCGGCCGTTGTGAGTGCCTTGCACTGCATCGAGGAAATGAACGCGGACATCGTGGCGGTGGTGATGCTGGTGGCGATGGTGGGTTAGGTGTTATGTCGAGGTGTGTCCTAGTAAAGACGGGTATCAAGGTTGTGAACTTGATGAGATATGTTGAGGCAAGAAAGAACGTTGAGACAAAGTTGCGTCGAGACTAGGAAGATCGACATTAAAAGTCAAACATGAAGGCAAATGTTTTCATAGAGACAAAGGGTCGAGCGAGTCTAGATAAACAAAGAGATGAAGGTGATTGAAGAGATTGAAGATAGCAAAGATCTACAGAAGCTACGGACAACGACGACAACTATGGAGATAGATAGTCTTCTTAAGTATGAAGAAAGAACTTTCCTGTGAAGCTTAATTTCGCATCGCCCGTCCCTACGAAAGGACCATACGAGCAGATGCTCACGGAAGGACAAACGTCGTTGGTGGGTGGCACATATTTTTGGGACCATAATACAGGCACGGAGTCTTGGAAGGACGGTCTACTTGTATTGTCCGACGTATGGGCCGTCCTTTTGTCATCTTGCCATACGAGCACACGTTCCAAGAGTTCTTTGTACCAAGGCCCAAGACAACAGCACGGTGGGGCTGTGGGTGCAGTCGTGCGTGTTGGGAAAAGAAAAAAGAACAGTATTATTCCTAATGGGGAAAAAGAAAGAGAAAATAAAAGGGCACAAAAATAAACCGAAAAATACTCTAGGCACCAGGGGAACATCAGAAAAACTACAAATAGCTCGCCTGCCAACTACCGGAATCCAAATTAATCTGGCACAAAAGGAAGAAGGAAGACGCAGGACGTCAGACATGTTGATGTCGCCAACGGTCACTCAAGACGTTGAAGTTGAAGCATCGTCTCGCGCCAGCCACCGGCAGCGCCTTCCCCCATAAATAAGCTCAAAAACAGGTGGATCTGTTAAAGTGGAGCGCCGAGGCGCAAACAGGCAGTTGGCAGCTGTCATTGGCCCGCTCGTATGGGCATGTGGGCCCTGTCCCGCTGTAAATCCTACGAGGCCCGTTCAGAACAGACGGAACGCCCGCTGTGCCCACTGAACCCACTGTAATTGGGTCAATACTGTCCAAAACTGCCCTCGGCCCCCAACCGGCGCGCCTTTTCAGTGCCTTCCCTGTTTCCGCACAAGGCCCACGCAGATGGTTCGGCCGCCCTGTCAGTCAGCCCCGTCAGCCTTTTTTGGTCTCTTTTAGGCCTCGTTTGTCCTCGTTTGTCTAGTCATCTTTGTCCCTGTCTTCCTGCAGCCCTTTTCATATATATCCAGGAACAGCTTGGCCGCCTGCTTCGACTAGAAGGTGTTTCTCACCTTGAGCTCGTATGGGCATCTTCTTTCTTTCTCTCCATCCTTTCTTGTTTCTTTTTTTGCCCTTTTGCCCATCTTCCACAGAGTATTGTACTCTTTGCCCACTTCCCCTCTTCAGCCACTGAATCACGAAACAGCCCATACGAGTACGACGACATCTGTCTCGCGTCAGCCACACACCTGACCGATCAGTCGTCTTGAGGCCCTGGGTCGTCTTGAGCCGTCCTTACGAGACAACACACACATACATCCTCACCATGACTCGTGTCAAACCCGGCGAACGCAAGCGGGCCAAGGCGCCCAAGGTGCGCACTGGATGTCGGACCTGCAAGTGAGTAGAATGCTCCGAAGGGACCCCCTCTTCTGCTCTTGGCAGTAATCTGCAGTTCTTCAACTTTGCAGATAGATTGTAGTGGTATTTCGGACCAGAGTCTAGAAAAGTCACTTGGCACTAACACCACCAACAGATGTATGTGAAACTGAAACTTGGTAAAGAGCAGACCGGTACGGAGTAGAAGCTGTACTAAACAGCACGTGTGGTCTAGCGCCTCTCGCTCGCCTCTCTCGTCCCTTGCCGTCTTCCGTCCCTTGGTGCCGCCCTCCCCGTATTCTCCACAGGCTCTATTGCTCGTGTGCAGGCAAAACCACGTTCTGTATTCTGCATTGGGCTACGGAGGACAGAGTACAGACCACAGAGTAGAAAGTGCACTGTCTTATGCGGCAAGCTGTAGCTATATCATACCTCCACCTCCCCATGCTGTCTCCCGTCCCGCCTGGCCCATGCTCTGTTGGTTTCTTCAGTTTGTGCTCACTGCTGACCCTTATCCCCAGTACGAAAGGTCAAGTGTGACGAGACCCGGCCAGCGTGTCTTCGATGTAAGTCCATGTCATGCTCGCCCTCGTGCGAGTGGTTATTGTTCCTGCAGCTCCTTCACTTCCTACCAATCCTCACCATCCTTGTCTATCGTTGGCTGTGGCTTGACGTGTCCATACGACGAGTGGTGACGATCTGCCTATCATCTCTCATTCTACAACGCCACTTATCTTTCGCTGCACCCCTACCTTTTTTCATTTTGGACACTCATCTAACATCCCAGGTAAATCGACTGGCCGCACCTGCGATGGCTTTGATCCGTTACAATCCAACGGCAGCACCAACGGCAACAGCAATGGCCAGTCTGTCGCCCTCACCCACCGCCCTTCTGGACGCATGTCCATGTCGTCTTCATCCGCCTCCTTGAGCCCGTCTCTATCTATGCACCGCATCTCTCCATCGTCCTATGGCGACCCGTTGGAGGCTCGTTCTCTCCTCTACTTTACGGAACGCACCATTGGCCAGTTCCAGGCCTTTTTTCCCGACGACTTTTGGAACAGCCACGTGCTGCAGTTTGCCCTGTCGCAGGACTGCATCCGTCATGCACTGGTGTCTCTATCTGCCCACCATGAACGTTATTCACGACCACGGGCTGGTGTGCCGGCCATCAGCAGCACGACCGACGTTGGCAATGCCAACATTGGCCGTGCCGATGCCGAACGGGCATTTGCCATCAAGCAGCACAACCTAGCGATTCAGTCGCTGCTGGCATGCGGTGATCCGTCAAAAGCACTACATGTCCACCTCGTGTCATGTCTCATCTTCATCTGCATCGAGGCTCTACAAGGCGAGCTTCGGTCAGCCATCCGGCTGTTCAAGCACGGCTTGTCGATGATTGACGAGCTGAACCGTCGGACGGGCATTCTGGGAGAGACCATTGGTGGTTCAAAGGGACCGACAAACCCGCCACCAGTAACAGAGGTGACAACAGATACGTCAGCAAATACATCTGCGTCAACATCAGCTTCTTCATCCTCCACATCCTCACCATTACCCTCGCCATCTCCGCCAACACCGACAACACCATCCTTCTCTGACAGTATCGTCAACGCCGTTGTCGCGTTCCTGAACCGCTTTGCCGTCCAAGTCGCCCTCCTTGCCGGCGACATTGACCCTGATGTCAGCATCGGCGTCATGGCCGGCGCCAGCAGCAAGCCCACACTCTCACCCCAGACGCGGTTCTACTCTTTGCTGGAAGCCCGCGAGAGCATCCTCAACCTCGCCATTCATGTCATTTCTGGTTCTCCGGGTGCCCTCTTTGGCGACGGCTTCCTCGAGTCCGGCGTGCTCATGCTCAGCTGGTGGACCGCCGCGTTTGACCGCATGGTGGACGAGCGGGGCCCTTCCCTCTCCAAAAGAGGCATTGCACTCTTAGAGTTACACAAACGCTATTTGGCCGCCCACCTCAAACTGCCCAACCCCAGCAACAGCGACGAGCGCTGGGACAACCACGTTGCCGAATTTCTGGAGCTGGTATCTTGGGCCGAGCGGGCATTGGAGCCAGATGTGCCGACACCGGGTGCACCCAACCCAGCAGCGAAAATCGGCCTGCCCACCTTCCACATGGATTTGGGCGTGATTCCCGTCATGTTTTCGACGGTCCTGCGTTGCCGTGACCCAGAAGTGCGGCGTCGTGCTCTGGCTGTCCTGCGGAACCACCGTCTGCAAGAAGGCATCTGGGACAGTTCCCTCACACTACGGGCGGCGGAGCGGATCGTTATGCTCGAAGAGAGCAGTATCGCTGTCACAGCCGCAGCGGGTGCCAACCGCAAACCCCAGCGGGTCAAGAGCGTCATGGTGCACATGGACCCCAACGAGAAGGTAGCCACACTCCAATACGGCCTGGAGGACCATACCTTTGAAGAGGTGCTGGATTGGTGACAAGAGAGGGGGGAGTGTGTATGATATGGACTTAATTATGGGTCTGCTTTACTCATGACTTTACATTCTGGCACTTTACATTATGGAGTTCACTGTATAAAATGATCTAAATAACATGTTTTCAGAGAAAGTGCGAGTTTGTCAGAATGCGATAATTATTATCTTGGATCACCCGTGAATAGTGGCCAAGGCAACATATCTAGTTCTGAACATTTTTATGATACTTTAGATACTTTAATCGACGTACAAAAAGATATCTTTAACAAACCCGTCATTTCCCGTCATTTTCAGAGAGCCTACGGGACCCAGTCAAAGAGATGGTGATGAGACAGACAACGACGGCAACACCATCTTTCATCGTGCTGTTCTTGGCAACGACAACCTCGACAATGTTTGAAGCCTGGACCGCTGAGCTCAATGTCAGCGCCGACTAGCCAAAACAATGCAGAACGCACGCCGGCTCACGCTCTTGCCAGACACGACGGATGATGGCATATATTTTTAGAGGTTGCTGTGTAGCAGAAAGAGCCCATGACGTTCTCCGTCGTGCTAACTTGACAAACGTTGATGCCGCCGATCTGCATGATGTGCCGCGTCTTCACTTGGCCTCCATGGTTTCTAGAATTTGTGTCAGTGAACTACGGAGTACTTGTGTGTTTTCTTCGTCTTATTGTGCATATTCTTATATACTCTCTAGCCCGGTGGCTGGGACCGCTGCTCAGAAGCCTCTGAACTTGGCTGGTTACGTCCACCCATCCTCCCACTATTTCTCCTATCCTCTGACAAAATCCACACAGAAACACTCTCGAAGAAAATCCTATTCTTGTTCTTCAAGAGATACGCGCAAATACCTTTCCAGGCGCGTCGTACGTTTTAAGCTTCGTGGCGAACTGCCCTCGTGTCGACTTTGCCGGCTGTGGCCCTGTCGCTACCGTCGGATGCGCTAGACCCGTTTCTGCACAGCGTTGCCGAGCACGTTGCAATCGAACTCACCTGGTTGCAGAACGCCAATATCACCTGGATATGTTGGACAGAATTAAGTCTAGCGTATCCGATCGCTTCTGCAAGTTCCCCTGTTCCCCGTGGGGAACTCCGCATTTCTGAGGTTGACTCGGAAGCTTTTCTGTGCGATTTCGGGACAAGAACGGCCGACAAGTACCTAGTTGATGAAACTTGAGACCTGGATGTCCTACGACTGAGCAAAAGCATCCTCTGATGGGGCCTGTGCTGCTCCCGCAGCTATAAATGGAGCACGTCACCACCGAGAAAACAAGAAGACGACAATTAGCAGACCTTGCCATGTACTGATTTTGTCTCCTAGATATTTTGTGTTCTTTCAGCTTGTTTTTTCAGCTTGTTCTTATATCCTCCACAACATCGTCACGATGCCAGGCTTTTCACGGTCCCAGGAAGACCGTCCGACGCCACCAGAAGTTGTAAGTAGGCTGATCTTGGTCCCCTGATCTTTAGCTGGGAGTCTCGCGCGGCTTTGCTAACCACGCAATAACGTCATAGTACAACTGGAGAGTGTATCTAGCAGCCTGCGTCATCTCCCTGGGCGTATTGACCTACGGTTACGACTCGGCATTTATCGGCACAACAATCACGCAAACGAGTTTCAAGCGGGACTTTGGGTTGGATAGCATGACCGCGGCAGAGAGAAACGATGTTTCCAGCAATCTCACGAGCATTTGTACGGCTTCCCACATCACTGCTGAGAAGTTGTTGAGAAATGTGACGGCATGTTGACAGTGCATCTGCACAACAGACTCTGCAGGTGGCTTTTTCGGCGCCATGATTATGTTTTTTTCGCTCGAACTACTTGGGCGACGGCCCACGCTCATCATCTCGGATATAACGTTTCTCGTGGGCGCGTAAGTTCTCTGTTTGAAGAATTTCAAGATGAAAGATTGATTTCGCTAATATTAACGCTGCCGGGCACCCGGTATTTTAGACTTCTGTGCACTGTTGCAAAACATGAAATAGGCATGATTTACGCTGGGCGACTGTTGACTGGCCTTGGCGTGGGCGGCATCTCTGCCACGTCGCCGCTATACATTGCCGAGCTCTCACCCCCTGCTATCCGTGGCCGCTTGACGGGATTGTACGACAGACTCCTCAAGTGTTTCCTATGCATTTTCTTTTCTTCAGTATCCCTAACGATTGTTTAGTTTTGAATCTTCGTACCAGATTGGTGCCGTGATTGGATTGTATGTGCCCTTGCATTTGTTTGCATTTGTTTTACCCTTGATTTCGATTTTGGTGTGCATGTCCTAACAGAAGTTGTACAGTTGGATTAACTACGGCATCGTACACACCATTGACTCGGAAAAGACAATTGCATGGAGGATCCCAAGTAAGTCGTCTCGTTCAAAACTGCGTGCGTGGAACGGACTACCTCCTACTCTGAGGGGCTAACCGCAAAACTCGTGCACAGTGGCTGTCCAGCTCATTCCTGCGGGCATCATGGCCATTCTTATACCGTTCATTCGGGAGTCGCCCACGTTCCTCTTGAAGCGCGGACGCGAGAAGGAAGCATACGAGGCCTACAGCTATATTCGCAACCTGCCGGCGGACCACCCGTACATTGCCGAGGACGTCGCCTTCGTCCGGCAGCACATTGAAGTCGAACGCTCCGTTACTCAGAACGGCAATGCTAGCATCTGGAGTTTTTTAAGAGGCGCCGGTCGGGAGGCCATGATGAAAGGAATACGGAATCGGTTTGCGCTCGTCTTTATCATGTTCATGTGGCAGGCGTGGTCCGGCGCCGCAGCAATCAACTACTGTATGATGATGACCCCTCGACAAGGCTTTTTGTTTCTATACCCCTCTCCCTCTCTATCACGGTTCTCGTTATATTGACAAAGTGACAGACTCACCAACGATCTTCGCCTCAGTCGGCCTCACTGATGTAACGCTGTGGACCGGCATCTACGGCGTCATCAAGGCCGCCGGCTCTATCCTCTTTTACTTTTACTTCATCGACACCTGGGGCCGCAAGTGGCCGTGGATCACTTCGTCGCTTGCCTGTGCCGTCTGCCAATACTATCTCGCCGCCTACATTGCCATCGCTAAGCCGTCCCAAACTGCACATCCGTCTCCATCGACGGTGGCGGGCGGCAAGGCGGCTACGGCTGCTATAATGATCTTTGGCGCAACCTGGAGTTTTGGCGCCAACGGCTTGCCCTGGATCATCTCGGCTGAGATATTCCCCAGCTCCCTGCGGTCCATCTCGGGTCCCTTTGCTAGCATGTCCGTCTGGGTCTGGACGTACGTCGTGACCAAGGCGCTGCCAAGCATGTTTACGAGCATGGGCTACGGCGTGTATATCTTCTTTGCGTCGTGCCTAGTCTGTGCTAGCATCTACGCCTTCTTCTTCATACACGAAACCAAGGGCTTGCGAATGGACCAGATGGACGAGGTGTTTGGCTTTGTGCGCCCTGACAACCTAGAAGAAGGGTTCAGCCAGAAGGGACATCTGGAAGCCGCTAAAGAGGTGCACATCGCGCACGAAGAATAGTATCGTACTTTGCTTGGCGATCTGCACGTTCTGTCCGCAAAAACAAAAAAAACTCGCCATCTTAAACGACCCCGGGAGGGCAACAACGGTGTTGCGGCCGAGCGTCGGTGTTGTTTTCGGGCCGCGTGATCAATGTATTTTAGTTCTTGAATATAGTAGAGATAATGAAATCGGTATTGTTTCGTCCTTTATTTTATATATCAATCCTCTTCCAAGATATACTTTCATCCAATCCCGTGTTTTGCAAGGTGCAACAACGTTTTTTCCATATTTGGCGTTGGGCGCTATTTTGTTATTTCTTTGTACTTGGCAACGTACTGGTAGCAAGTTTAAATCGCCAAAAAGGTCACGAGGGATCGAGCAGGAACTGTAGTCCGAAACGTTCCGTCATTAGCCAAAAGCACTGGAGCGAGCTCCGTCATGTCGTTTTCGTTGTCTGTAATATAAGGTACTACTCTCTTCTCAAGCAACCGGCAGCCATCGAGCGTGAGAGACACATCGTAAGCCGCTGTGTCGTTATTGATGACCTGAGTGGCGATCTTACCGTCCGTGTTGACGAAGGAACTGACGTAAAGTAGTTCAGCCGATGACAAGGCCTCGACACGACGGGCGCCGGGACGGGCGAATTTGCTGAATTGGGCCATGGACCAGAATCGTTTGGACGTAACAATCTCATCACCGAGCAGGTTGACAAGACCACTGTTGGTGGTGGAGTTCTCGGCGCCGATCCAGTACAGGAACCCGCTCACGTTTGCATTGACAAAGGCGATCTGGACATTGCGTGCCCACACCATGCCTTCGCCTGGCCCATTGACGTCGTAAAAGATGCGCGGTGTGTAGTCACCATCAAGGTCAGCCCACTCCGTCAGCCACGTCTTCCTGGTCGTGGAAAGCGGATATGTTGGTGCCGAGCTGTAGCCATGACCGGTGACGACATCAAGGTATGCCTCAGCCGGATCAGGACCAGCCTGGAGACCAGCCATCATGGCTTCCTGCTCGTCCCAGCCAATCCCGTCACAGCAGTTGATTGCAAGTTCCATTCTCTCACGCTTGATTGTCTTGGCCAGAATGCGTATGAAGTCTGCAGCCTGCGTACCATTTGACAGCATGCCAGCATAAGTTGCTAGAAAAATGATGGGCGAATTAGACATGTTCTCGTCATTTCAGCAATTCAGCTTGGAAAGCGGTACTCACCCGCAAATTGAGGCTCGTTGAGGAAGCCCAAGTTGTTGACCTTGACTCCGTGCTCCTCATAGAAACGAACCCATTGAATCAAGTAGTCTGCGTAGGCTTGCTTCCAGTCTCCAGAGGCACAGGTTTCGCCAGTGACCCCGCACAGGTAGCCACCATTGTTTTCGTCGTCGTTCGTCTTCATGAAGCCCGGCGCTGACCACGCATTGCCGTAAAGCGTTTGGAGGCCACGTGCCCTCGCCTGTTGAGCCAGGGGAAACTGACCACTGTCATACCCATCCCATGTGTAGTTGGGCTTGGCATATGGCGATCCTGGACTGAACGGCTCGATCGAGTTCATATAATTGCTGGCGGATGAGTTGCTTGAGCCAATGCCATTTCGTAGGATGGAAAATCCAGCACCGCTGTCGACGTCGTAAAGTAAATCCAGCAAGTTGGCCTGCAGAGATGGAGACAGCCCATCCTTGCCGAGAACGTCTTCCGCTCGCTGGAAAGCTTGTGATGCTCCAAGGCCATCAACTTCTTGGTATTTGATGGCCGCATCCACCGATATACTAGCGAATCGAAAGGACCTGGCTGCCTTGTGTCCCATGGCCAAGGAACCGTCGGCGGCCACGGCTAAGAGAATCATACGTAGAAACGATGTGGACATGTTGATTTTGATCGAGCAATTTCATGAAGTTTCTGCGGTCTTGTTGCCGTCTTGCTTGCGGTTGAGTAGCTGGGCGATCTCCTTAATCCTTAAGTATTAGACGTTCTTTTATATTCTTTTATATTTCGACAACATCCCTGAAGCGCTACCCTTCTATATTGCTTGTGCGCCTCGTGTGGCCTTCTTCAAGACTCAACATAACAACTTCATGAGGTCTGTGCATCGGTTAAATGGAAAGTACCACCCAGGGATGCAACAGCAAGAACTCTTCCACTAGTAAAATGGGCAAAAGTTGGTGACGATCGTTCATTAAGTACGACAAAAGGAAAACATTGGTTCATTCGGGGAGACAACGATTCGATTCACATACCCACAAAATGTCGTCACAGCACTAGCAACGGATAAATAGGAAATAAGTGGCTACGGTACTCGCTCTTCCCCTCATATCGGGGTTGACCGCGACAAACGTTTTTGTCAATTTGCGAACTCCGCACGGGATTAATTCAAAAGGACGAAGTAAAAATTCCCAGAAATCGCCGGTTGCAAAAGCACTGTCTGCTTCAAGCACAAACTACCGAAAATGCCTGATTCTTGTTCCTAGGCTGTAAATAAAAATAAAAAAAGGGAAGGGGGGAGGGGGGGGGGGAGAAAGGAAGAATTGCAATATGGTAGACAAGAACAAGACTTTGTGCTTGTGGCGGCTCGCGATGTAACAGCCACAGAGCCATAGAGCCCCAGCAGGCACAACAAGGCGGCCATTGTTAGAGGTTGGGAGATGAAAAGGTCAACATGGAGTGAGTAAAGTAGATAGGGAGCGTGTACAGGATGTCTTCTTTAAGATTGTAGAGGTATTGTTGTTCGAAAGAGTGCCATTACCCGCGCGTGCAAAGCGTTGATTCAGAGACAAAGTTTGTGGTGCGACATCACAACATAGAAAACACAGAAACCCAAGAGTCTATAACAAAACTAGTATAAGGCATAATGTTTGAGGAAATAAATACAAGAAATTAAAGTTGGCGAATAATACGATAGAATGGCACTGGTTGAGTGTTTATGGTCGAGCGTTTACTACATGCTCCATTCTCAGCGGTGCCGGCCACAGACAATAGTGCCATTGGCCGTGTCCTTGGCCCCGATATTGCCGGAGCAGCTAAACCTGGCTGTGGAGTCATGAATGAGGTCGACAATGTTCTGGTTGGCAATATAGGTATATAAGGCAACATGTATATAACATGTGAACTACAACAAACATTGTCATAGCTTTTTGTTGACAGCTGTTTGATTGTTTATCTATGTCCTGGACGGCTATCTGCCTCATCGTTGCTGCTTCTAGTGGAACCTGTTCTTCTCGGCCAGGGCGTCGTTCTCCAAAAAGACCTCAATCTTGTCCGTCATTTTGGGCGTAATGTCCTCGCAAGCAAATGCCAGACCAATGCCGACAACACCAAACGCCAGGGATGCCAGAGCTGCGTTTCTCAAACCAAAAGCAGCTGCCGTCTTATACGCAGCGGCGACAGCCGTATTCACAGCATCAGTCACACCGGGGATGTTGGCAATACCAGCGGGGCCGTTGGAGATGATAGCGGGCATGAGCAGAGAAGCGGACGATTTGGGAAGACCGGCTGCCAAAGCTGCTGCCGTGATATCGCCACCCTTGGTCTTGATGCCGTTGCCAATGGCACTGGCATACGAAGAGGAAGCGACAGCACCGCCACCGTAGCGGGCCAGACCAGCAAGACCACCCGAGATGCCAAGATAGGTCTGTGGGACACCGAGCTGTGCATACGTGACGCCCAAGTAGGCAGCCACACCGTAGCTTGTCTGACCAAGAACAACAAGAGCAATCATGAGTGCCTTGTTGGTCGGTGTCACCAGTGTCATGAGGCTGCCCCAGAGCACCAGTGAGAACACGGAACCAATCAGCTGCCAGCGCCAATGGCCGACGCGATGGCCAAACACCATCAACAACATGGCCCCAAAGGGAAGACCGACACTAGACGCCAGGGACAGTGCCATTTGTTCCGAGTCAGGCGTGTTGGCATCGATATAAAAGTCGTTAAGAAGTGTAGGAAAGATGACACTGAGACCATAGAAGAATCCGACCACAATAAACGACAAACAAAATGGAGCCGTGAATTCGCGGCCCTTGTGGCTGGCAAAGACGGGGGTCGGGCAGAGCGGGTACTTGACGTTGGAGAAGTGTTCCCAAAGGCCAAAGACAATGATGAAGACGAAACCAAGTGTGAGGGTGATGATGACTCGTTTGTCGCTCGCGTCGAGATACGTCGTGTAGACGACTGTCCTGGTTAGTCCTTATCCAAGAAATTTCAAAAGGAGGGCGTAATACTTACTACCAACAAGGACCATAACACAGCCTGGCGTGAAGAGTGCGGCGCCAACCCAGTCTAGTCCACGCAAAGCGTCCTGCCATGGAACACCACGGGGATGCTTCGGTGGGTAGTACAAAAAGGCAATGCCGACGAGGGCCAGAGCCGAGATGATAAAGCCGGCCCAGTAGATGTATGTCCAGCGGTTGTCGTCGTGGATAATAGCAGCACGGGCTACCACGGGGCCGATAATCATAATGTACACGAATCCGTCAGCGAGGACAACACCGACATGGCGGAACTTGTTGGGCAGCAGCTCGGGGCAGGCAATTAGAGCTACACCAGCTGTTCCAGATCCACAACCATTGAGAACAATACCGGCAATGTATTGGTTCGAGCCCTTTGAGGTGGCGAGAACAATGTACCCAACGGCGTTGACAAGGTTCGAGAAGAGGAGGAAGGGCCGGCGGCCGAAAAGGTCAGAGTTGGCACCGAACAAGAGGATGGTCACGGAGGCGGCAGTCGTGATTCCGGGGACAATCCAGGCCGAGAGGCTCGAGTTGCCCCAGCGGGCCATGAGCGTCGGGCCCATGTTGGAGCTGGTTGGTGTGCCCCAGAACGGGACACCGAAGCTAAGAGACAGGAGCTGCAGTCGATGTTAGATATCACCAATAATCTCATGTGATTGCCGGTAACTTACAAAAACACAGAGCCATGCCTTGGCCGTGACGCGTTCTTCCGCTGGTGAGCCGTCAATATCAGCCTTATCGGCGGGTAAGCCAGAGGCAGCTTGGTCGCCACCGCTGTCGTCTCCTACATGTTCAATGGTGTCATGTTGAGGAACATCCGCCTTGTCGGCTACCCGCTCGGGGAGCTCAACGGATGTCATGGTGAGAGGATCTCGTGATGTTTGCAGTTTTGATTTTGAAACTTTCACGTTTGAGTTGTATGCATCTTGTTTGAAATTTTTTAAATAAAATTCAAAAGTACCATCAGCAACAATTCTTGACTCCTACAGATCTATTTGTATTCCCTTGATATCTTATGATCCATCACTGGCGACTAGCCGGTTGTTGTTAGGATATCCCCACGGGGAGAAAACATGCTTATGGGCTGGATTTGTTTTTGTGGATTATCTCGTACACAAAATCTGGGGTGAAGACCAGAAAAGTTAGAAAAAGACTGGATGCAGAGTGTGATAGCGTGCAAGGCTAGGACTTTGATTGCCGACTGTGCATGTCGCTGATCAACCCGTGCTGTTTTGTTAGTGTTGTGAGGTTTTTGTGTTGTTTAACCTGCGACTCATTAGCGGTGTTTGTCCCCGCAGCTCTTGGCTGCTCGCTCTTGCTCCAGCGCTTACTCTCCTCGACTAGCACGGAGACAAGTTCCCGCGGATTCTGTTTTCCTCAAATTCCCTAGTGTTCTCCATACCCGCGACGAGTGATAGGCTATCGCACCTCCCCAGGTTCCTTCCTTTTCCCTATCACTCCTCACATTCTTTTCTCTCCTCTTTCTTTTTTACTTCCGGTCGGACTTTGAAGCGCGCAGCTCGCGGGGAAAGGTTCGCCAGGCTAAGTCTGGGGGGAATGACTGGGGGACTTTGGGGAGTTCTGGGGAAGACATCGAAACCAAGGCGGACATTGATGGCCGTGATCACAGGCAGCTCGGATAAGCCAGGATTTCTCGTCGCCATGTGTTCTCTTCATTGCTCTCTTTATCGTCATTTTGATTTCAGTTGATTGCCTTTCTTTTTGTTCACCACCTCTCATCTCGGTGAACTTCACCGTGTGGTCGAGACCGTTCTGCCATTCTGCAAAGCACCCGAGAACACGGTAACAGTTTGCCAGATTCAGCAGAAATGCGACAGAATACTGACAGGAGATGATTCATTTCCGTTACAAGGTGGCAATACATTGGCAGTCGGCTCTTCTTTACGGCGTAAAACCGTCATAGTGTGATGAAACGGAATTGCCGGGAAATAAGACAACATAAATACGTCAAAGACGAAGAAACGAAATAGGGCTGCCGAAAACAGTATGCAGCTCATTTGATCACCGTTGTTGGGAAAAGGGAGAGCGACAGGGCCACTGCAACTGTGCGGAATTGCCGACTGGGCGGGCATCCTGACAGGGAATAACTGACACTAACCTCCGGGAAAGACTGAAATCATGTTTTCTCCACGGGGCCAGCTTGGCAGAAATTGAAGGGAATCTTGACAGAATATCCATTTAGTCGTTCTCGATTTCATATTTGACCAGTCGTTGTAGTGACAATTGTGTCCTATTGCGGACACATCGTTTCCGTGTTCATCAGCGAACAGTAAGATTAAAGTAGTTGCCAGAGATATCCCATAACAGCACAGTCTTTCGGTTATCTTCTCTCCTACTGGGTGGGTTGCTGACGGCCGCGGGATACACACGGGTAGATATCCGAGGATGAGCAAAGCTTCGACGGGGAAGGGGAGGCATGGAACGGGAAGGACAGCAAATTACGACGTTATGAAATAGACAAATCAGGGACGGAGTGTCGGAATGGAGGCGGGTGCTCGGAGATAATATTTTCATATCAAAAGCCCTGTAAAGAGAAGAAAAAAGCCACTGAAAGGAAAGTCAACAGCCACCGACTGAAAGACTGAAAGAGGGGAATAAAAGGAGTGAGACGTGACAAGCTCATGACAAGGTCAAGATTCAGGAAATCAATCTTCCTTTTGTTTACCACAGGCATGATTCGCTGCTCGCTTTGCTTCTCTTCTTGACTCGTTCGCGCCAGCTCTTCCCCTCGTTTCCCCCAGATTGAGTAGCCCTTTTTGGCCTTGGTATGATTTCTTTTTCTCCCTCTTTTCCTTCAGCGCCACCGACGACAGTCTGGCCTTTTTCAGTCGTCTTCCCTGTTCGTTTTTCCAGGCCCGCGACTCATTAGCTCATTAGCGGCCTACCTCCGCAAACAAGTTGGCCCAAAGAACGAAATAACCCATCAAACCTGTCGAAATTCCCCCCAAACCGGCTCTGTTTCCCCCGCAAGCCCTGTCCCGAGCCATTCCTTTTCAGGCCAGCAGGCAGACAGAATACGGCGTCTTGGGCTGTCCACTCACTATGTCCCACTGCTCTTGACAGTTCTTCCACTCTTTTCCCTCACTCTCCCAGCGGAGTCTCTTTTCCACTGAGGCGTTCCGGGGGCGGGTCGTAGGATGAAACCCCACTGTGCACCAGTGCACAGTCTTTCCCACAGTTTTCCCAATGAAAAGTTCCCCGGCAGCTCAGAGACAGGTCGGATATCGATGCGCGTCGTCGTCCCAAGTCGTCTTAGTAGCCGGGGGACATGATATCGCCCCGGAGAATCCTTCTTTATTGCATTTTTAGTTACTCCGTACGGTGTGGAAGCGTAAAAGGTGTCGAAATTGTACATAAGGATGTCGAAAGTCTGCTTTGCACAGCGACAGCACGCGGAGCGTTTGATCTTTGACTCTTTTGACCTTTCTGGCGTTTGCTGAACTCTTTTGCGGACTTTGATGACCGTTTGCACCCAACGGACATTTTACACCGGCAACTGTCAACTCTTTTCTAACAGAGAACGATCAGCACCGGAAGATGACCATCGATGACCAACAGCCAACACGCACATAATTTACCGAAGTAAATACGACACCACAAATCAACACAAACCAGCCCAAATTAACACAGATCAACACAAATCATACCACACTCACACACAACACCCGGACATGGAACTCCCTTCTCGCCCATGGGATACAACGCCCATGGGCTACGGCATGGACCACCGACGCGACAGCAGCAGCAGCTACCCCGACCATGAGGAGCACCACCACAGCCAACATACATACCACTCACAACATTCACATCATTCACACCCTCACCCAACACATTCACTACCAACACCACCCACAGCTGCACGAAACCGCCGGGGCAGCGGTGAACCTTCCAAACAGCTCGCCTGCTCCAGCTGTCGCAAGAAGAAAATCAAGTGCCAGCCCAACTTGGACGGCGGCCGCTGTCGAGCCTGTCTACGGTCCGGCGCCGAGTGTCTGATCCCGGCCGTCGACGAGCGCAAGCTGTCCAACTCCAAGAAGCTGGTCAGAGAACTGTACGCCAAGATTGCCTGCCTCGAAGCCGAACTGCAGTCACACCGGCAAGCCACCACGCATCATGTGCCAAGGGAAGATATCCGCCGGGACAGCTTCCACCATGTCATTGGCATCGACGACCGGAAAACGCCCGAAGGCGACGAGTTCGTCGGCCCCGTCTCATCACCCGGCAGCCAAAGTGACCGGTCTGGCGGTGCCGCCTCCTCATCTTCGGACAACATGATTATCCGGCTCTGTGGAGGCTACCGCCAACTGAACAGCGACCGTGTCGGTCGGCTGCGGTACTTTGGCCCGACATCCAGCTTACACTTGGCCGAAAGTGTCACGTCATCCATCTTGTTGCGAGGCGAACCGACCACACATCCTTCGCGCTCGGGCGGTAGCGTCGTGTGGCAAGACGTCGTATCGGAAGCCCTGCAAGACCACCTCTTTGAACTCTACTGGACATACCAGCACCAAGTCATTCCCATCATCCACAAGGAGGCCTTTTTGCAAGACTTTAAGAGTGGCCAGACCAAGTACTGCAGCAAATTACTGGTGCACTGCATTCTGGCAAGAGCGGCTGCCATCTCGGACCGGCCCAACATCCGCGCCATGGCCCTGGTCGAAGACGAAGTCAATGAGGACCCGCCACTGCTGGTGCGACGATGTGCCGACTTGTTAGATGCCGAACTCAACCAGCCGGGCATCACTACACTCCAGTCGCTCGAGCTGTTGAGTGAAATCTATTGTGTAGTCAGCAATGACACAAAGGGCTGGATGGATGCCGGCGGGGCCAGTCGACTTGCTTTTGAGCTGGGTCTGCACAGCGATATGGAAGGGCTGAACCAGGCCACGACTGCTAGCCTCACTCCAGTCGAGACGGAAGTGCGCCAGATTTGTTTCTGGAGTTGTTTCTCGTTTGACCGGCAATGGGCATTGTATCTGGGCCGGCCACAAATGATTAAGCTCGACGACGTCACAGTCCAGAAGCCCAACACACGGCCATCCCTCGTCGGTGGGCACAAAACGTCTCTCGAGCTGCGCATGTCTGCTTCCTGGGCCAATCTCCTCGAAATTGTAGGCATTCTGTGTGATGCCCTTAACGGCGCCCAGACGACCCGCCACCGCGTTGCTGCCCTCGACCGCAGCTTCCGCGACTGGTACACAAACTTGGATGCCGAGTTCCGATACAACCCACAACAGATTCCGGCTGTGTTCCACTTGCACATGCAGTACTCGGCCGCTGTCATCCTGTTGCACCGCCCACTCGCCCAGTTTGGCAATGCCCAAGAGGATCCCAAGACCAACCAGCCACCTTCCTACTCACAAGGTCCCTATGGACAATACCAACCACCCCGTCCCTCACCCAAAGAGACCTCTCGCCAGATATGTATACAGCACGCCTGTCTCATTGCCCAGTATCTACAACAGTATGAGGAGTGCCATGGCAGTCTCCGGACTCTGTCGTGGATCACTCTGCACATGATTGGCACAGCAGCAACAACACTGATTGCAACACTGTCTGAACGTCCTGGAAGCAGCAGTAGCAATGCTGCCTACCTTGTCTCGTCACTCCAGACATGCATCCGGTCTCTGGGTGCCTTGGAAGAGAGCCATCTGCCAACCCGGAGAGTGCGCAAGCTCATCCTTCATGCCATGCGTCTGTTGAACCTGGAGAGCAAGTTGGCCACTACGTCAACAACAAGTGCCTCTGCATCATCTTCATCCACATCCTCCTCCTCGTCTCTTGTCGCTCCCATCCACACGCCTGCCGGCACTTGGGCCCCGGCTTCAATTGACATGCCCATCGGCGGCATTTGGGCAGGTGAAGCTCACTCCACAATTCATGCTGAAGCGGCTGCGTTTGATGAGTTTTTGCCGCCAGGGAATTATGGATCACAAGCTGAGATGCTGTTGTCTTTTGAGTCGCTGCTGTATTAGGGGAGGAAGCGGGTGGTGTATGATTTATGTTGTGTCATGACTCATGTTTTCTTTCACATACTTATGCTATAATTTTTACTGCTCTTCATTGATTACCCCGTATCGTTAGGTTTAAGTAGACGCTTAGATCTAGATTTTCATTCCTGTTGAGTTCAAACTGCTGTCATTGAGGGTGTCCTTCTGAGTGTTGCAAAATGGAAGCGTTGATTGGCTAGCGCATACGTTTTAGTGGGTCCCGATTTTCATCGGCTCTGGTAAGATTTCACTTTGGCACCAAAATGACTTCGACAAGACAGCACCGACGACACCACACATCGACATGATCAACTCCTTTTGGTCGTCACGCCAGCGCGGCGATGCGGCATGGTTCTCAGCCGGACCGGCCTCGGCCTACCCGGACATCCAGCCGATGGACGCCGATGCTGTTGTCGCCGAAGTCATTTCCACACCAAGACCGTGTGGTGCGCCACCCAGTCCGCCCGTTCCCGGCTGCAAGATCTTCCACGTCGCTGAAGATGCCAGTACTGGCGCTATGAAGGGTACTCAAGTCCAGCTACAGGACGTCGCGCAAGTTGAGGGCACCGATGCGCTCAAGGACCAGGTGCTCGTCTTTCAATACAAAGGCGCATTTCACGCCGTGGATCATGTGAGTACTACCGTCTCTCAATGAAGTCGAATATTGCTGACCGTATAGAAATGCCCGCACATGTCATATCCCCTGTCCAACTCAACGCCATTTGACATTGAAGACTTTGGTATTGTGTTGAGTGCCGGCATTACATGTCCCAAACACGGTTGGTCTTTCGATATGTTTACTGGCATGGGCGACCGAGGTAACTACAGACTCCAAATCTGGGAGGTTGAGCTGAGGGACAAGACTGGCAAGGTCACAAAGGCGACAGAGAAGAACGTCGACGTGTCAGACAAGGATGTTTGGGTACGAAAGAAACAACGGATAGGGTGAGCATTATCGAGAAAGAGCATTATGGCGTTATGGTTTGTACATTGCTAGGTTCTATTTACATGTAATCTTATCGCCCCTTTCATTTCACTTCCCGGTCATTGCTTTACTTCTTCTCCTCGCCACGGTAAATATCCCGCGTGTGCTCCGTCACCGGCTTGCCGTCCTGCACCACCAGCCAGTCCTGCCCAATCGTCATTTGAATGTTGTCCACGTCAATAAAGGCCAGCTCGTCGTCCCGGATCTTTTCAAGGTACTCGGGATCCTTGAAAGCATTCTGGAACTCGGCAAAGTCTCTGACATAGGCATCGCTGATGCCGTCAAACGACAGCATCGGCCGGCCGGCTGCCTTGGCCATAGCCTCGCCCAGCGCCTTTGTCTCGGGCGTCGTGTGGTACTGCCGGTACTCGACCACGCCGTGCCGCATCATAAAGTCTAGCACCATGGGGCCGTGCACCTCGGTCCAGTGCTTGTAGAACTGCGCCTCCGTCAGTCCCTTTTTGCGTGGGATCAGCGTCGTGATGCGGATGAGCTTCTCGGTGTTGGACATGGTGGCGGTTGCGCGTGGCAGGATAATTGTTGGGTATTATGTGAATGTCAAGTCAGGAGAAATTATGAAGAATGAAATGATAGATATTCTAATCTTCAGCACGATTTCTGGTTCACGATCCCCAGCTCGCTGGTTCTTATTTAATCAATCGCTCTCTGATAAGCCACCATAACAACTGTCTCTCACAAACGGGACTCAAAGTCCAGCCTTTGGTGCAGGGAGCATGAGCAAAGTCGGATGAATCATTAGCGCACAGCTACTCAAAGAAGCCGACCAGGGTCACAACAGTTGTGCACATGCCTGCGGGGAACCCTGTACTCTTCGTTTACTTTTTCCGAACTGACCCGCTCGTCTTCCTTGAGTGATTTATTTATTTATTTAACTTTTACTGCTGTATCTCTCACCTCCGCCGGACATATCCTCCGTCTTTTGTCTCCACAGAACGGCACAGGGTACAATTACCAGCCTTGGCAACGGACTTTGAACACCGGAGGTGTGCCACACGCAACCACCGACACGACCTCCGGGCGGACATTGACGTCAGAGGAGTTCAAGAGAGGGCAGAAACGACAATGTGATACCGTGAAGGTGACTGGTGACAATGATAAACATTCTTTAAATACGAATGTGAGAAGGGATGTTGTAATGAGTAAAGCGTAGTGTAAACAAATCAGCCACAAACGAAACCTAGAGCAAACGAGATTGTCCTGTCGTTCATCACTCTCAACCTCGTCAACAATACCAAACACCATACCCATCATGGGCTCAACGTACCAAATTCCGGCGACTATGCGCGCTGCGCAATACCACGCATCCGACAACCAGGTACATGTCAACACCGTCCCTGTCCCAACACCGAAGCCATATGAGCTGCTCGTCAAGACGCTGTGCTGCAGTCTCTGCCGGTCAGATCTCATGAACTTTGAGTCGGACGAGGTTGGCATCAAGCCCAAGGGAGACAATGTGCCACCCATCACCATGGGCCACGAGGCAACGGGCATTGTTGTGGCAGTTGGCCCGGAGTGCAGTTCTGGAAACTCGCCATTCAAAGTTGGTGACGCAGTTGGCTTCTTGCCGTCCGCCAACGTGTGTTTTGATTGTGAAGGTTGCCAGACGCATCCCATGTGGTGCACAACTTACGAGGGCGGCTGCAAAAATCCAGGGCACTCGACCGACGGCTTCTTCCAGGAGTACATTGCCATCCATCATAGAAATGCCCTGGTGCTGCCAGAAGGACTGTCAGCCGTCGACGCAGCACCGCTCTTTTGTGCAGGTGTGACAAGCTACCACGGCATTGCCGACTTGCCATTCGACGAGCCAAAGGGAAAGTGGCTGGCCATCATTGGCTGTGGTGGACTTGGTCATCTCGGTAGGCGACCACTTTCTGCATTTTCTGCGTTTTCTGCATATTCTGCATCTCTGAAAACTATATGCTGACTCCAATATCCTGATAGGCGTCCAATATGCAAAGGCAAAGGGCTACTTTGTGATTGGCCTCGATATCAATGATACCCAACTCGAAGAAGCCACTTGCTGCGGTGCCGACCATGTTTTCAACACAAAGACGAACCCAGACTATGTCAAGACCATCAAGGAACTTAGCGGTGGTGGCTGTCACGGCGTTGTCAACTACACCAGCAGCAAGGCTTCTTATGATGCCGCCCCAGATGTTCTGCGCGTTAATGGCGTGCTCATGGTTGTCGGTCACACCCAGGAACGCCTGACCTTCTTCACCATTGACGTCGCTCTCGGCAAGTACCGCATTATGGGTGCTAGCAACTCCATCTCGCGCAACCTGGAAGAGTGCATCAGTTTCTCGCACAAGCATGGCGTCAAGTCCCACACCACCTACTACCGCAGCCTCGACAACATCCACGAAATGATCCAGCTTCTGACGGAAGGGAAGGTGAATGGGCGGCTCGCCATTCGTTTTGATTGATTGGAATGGAACTGGGGACCGTGGTTAAATTGCTCGATATCTTTTCGTATTCACACCGCAGTTACATGAATATCTTTACCCAACCTTTAAAACAATTCTGCACTTTCCGCACATTTGTTAACCAATATCATTGGGTGTCAATGTATGCTCTTTCCGGAAGACGTGGTGTGGCTGCATCTCGTTGCAACGTCAGGCGTGGTTTAAAGACTATTTGGGTACGATGCGGCTGAAATATATGACAGCCAATTGCGTTCTGGTGAGGCTGAAATGCACCCGACATGAAACGATGAAATGCTGATTTTGGCAGTAGATGTCAAGATGCATGGGAATTCCTTTGTCAGTAAAAATCATACACCCCCGCATTTTTTTCTCGATTTCTTGAAGACTTTGTTCCTTTTTCTTCTTTTAACAGTCTAGAATGCTTTTTATCTAACAACTACTTGACACATCCCCATTTTTGTCTGCCGTTCTCCAATTTACCGGCACTGCTGCGGTCATACCATCAGAGCCCCGGCGCCTACCTGCAGAATGTCTACTTCCTGCTGTAGCGTCCACCAGTACATCCACGCCGGCATCTAGCGACGGCGGCGGCATGGGTGCCAGCACACTTGCCAGTACCATCTCCGCCGTCCTGGCCCTCGCCGCCCTGTTTGTCAGCCCATTCCAAGCCTACTACCAGTACGCAACCAACCAGGCCCGTCACGACGGCGACAATGGGACCTTGGGCCAAGACGGTCCCGTAGCGTTTCCATTGGCGCGGGCTACGGTTTGAAACAATATTCCAGGCTCCTGCTTTTGGCATTCAGTCCTTCACGACCAATGACACCGCGCAAGCGATCATCATCGACGGTACAGACAAAAGCTTTGATGAGTCAATGACTGCAAAATGATGAAACAACGTGTTCTAGCTAGGTGACCCGAATCGTACTGATACATGGGCAAAAAGAGGACTGCGTCACGTCGCCGTGCCTGTGGAAGACTTGTACGCCACTTGGGTCAAGCTCCTACGTGCGCTACAAAACATGGAGCACGATAGCTGACGACGGCATGGTGTCGATGAACAACAGAATCGAATGTTATATCTAGCCAAGGTACAGCCTGAGCAACTTCCGGAAATCACGCTCTCTGCGTTTGTCCGACCGCGCTGCTACTCGTGGGACTTTATGCCACGAGTGCTAAAGCCATACGCAACCACAACGATGTCCGAGCTTATTGTGATCCCTGCCATGCTCAGTATGCACTAGGTGCAGTTTGATCGTTTACAGCACCAGTACCAAGGCGAAGGAAACGGCTTTCAGCTATATGACCCACAAGTTGGTATTTGCTTCTCACTCCAGGAGTTTGGCCGTTGCAATTCTGGTCCCAATCGCATGGTTCCTAGCTTCCACATCATCCCGCTGTGTTTTGGTTATATTCACACACTGCTTCTTACTGGGGTGGGAAGCACACTATCATTATATACGTGGCTGCGTGCTCTTTGTGGCAGCCTCAAGGTACTACAGATGGGGTCCGACACCGAGACTGCCGATACGCTTTTGACACTTGGGCTGCATCGTGACTTGGCAGATTGCTTTACAAATTCAACAAAACGGACCGTTCACATTTTCCCAGGTAATTACTTTTACTAATCATCATTTTTATGACAGGCCCAATCCATTGCACTAACAGCGTGGCCCAGCACGCATACAAGTCCACTTTGAGCTTCTCGGCATGCTGGCCAATGTTATCCGTACTCCAGGCTCCTGCTTCCGTTACTTGCCAAACCCTACCAATCGTCGTTGGGATCGCCGTTGTTTTGTCTTTCCGAACCTTCTTGCGGCACTGAAATCTCGACAAAGTCACATTGGACTCGATACCAAGACGAAGAGTCTCACGGACGCATTTACACAGTTTCCGGACGATCACTTTCTCAAGCACGACTCATGCAGATGCAACAAGTGCCACGAGGCGCTGTCTGCCACGATTGAAAATTGCGACGAGTCTCTGCTTCAAAGCCCCGAGCTCACGGTGCAGCGTATTACAGCCATTCATTTTTCCAAGCTTTTGAAGGGTCTGAACTGTGCAGACTTAAAATGGGCTGCATTTGACAGAGACTCGTGTTCTCGCGAAAAGCGTCTCATAAACATATCCTTTGATGAAGTGTTGCCCTTGCATCATTTTCAATGAACTGGGGACCTGTGATTATCTCTCAATAGGAACAGGAGATGATGGTAGCGCATCAGCACCAAAGGTTGAGTCTGCAGAGGCTGTGAGAGATAAACCACCGCCACGTACATCCCACGGAACAATTTGGTATTTGCTGTTGCTGCGAATGATATGCTGGCTGCAACTTCACGAATTTCACAAGGACGATGATGATTCCACGGAGCGAACTTATCGAAAGCGAGCTTCCAGTTTATATTTTGTAACGGGACGAGAATGGATTACAGTATGGGTTTTCAAAGCGTGAACATATCGCTGCTTTACATTAACTTGGTAACAGTTCCATTGAATCTGTCCTTCTGCATACTTCTATTATCAAAACTGTTTTTATGTACGCTACCACTTATGCCCCTCATTATGTCACAAGCTCCGTTGCCGCGGCATGCCGCTATTTCTCACATCGCCGCTCTCCGGTACCTGTATCTCCGCTAGTCTCAGGGCACGACAGCGGGTGTGTTACATAAGGTGCCTGAGATTGGGGGACCCGTCGAGTCGATCTCCACGCCAGTCCGAGAGAGGGAAATAACGCAATCGGCCAAGAAATCGCATACCCAAGAACCCCTCTGTCCTATTCCGCGATTTCGGACCGCGATTGAGCTTAAAACGGGGATTGAACATTGCCAAACTTTCTTCGACACACAACCACAACCAACAACGACCAACCCTTCCTCTATCCTCCTCTTTCCAACAACCACCCCCACCACCTTTTTCACCACCTCACAATGTCTGGACTCAAAGCTGGCGACGCGTTCCCCGAGGGCGTCGTGTTCCAGTACGTGCCCCCCACCGGCGAGCTGGACATCAAGGCGTGCGGCATTGCCGTGCCCTACAAGGCCAGCGAGGAGTTCAAAAACAAAAAAGCCGTCATCGTGTCGGTGCCCGGCGCCTTTACGCCCACCTGCCAGGAGCAGCACATTGTGTCGTACCTGCAGAACCGCGAGGCGCTCAAGGCCAAGGGTGTCGACCAGGTGATTGTCCTGGCCAGCAACGACCACTGGGTCATGGCGGCCTGGGGCAAGGCCAACGGTGTTGCTGATGATTCTATCGTAAGTGTTCTCTATCCCTCAATTGTGTTGTTCCACGCTGACCTTTTAGCTCTTTGTCACCGATGTCGATGCCGAGTTCAGCAAATCGATTGGCTGGGCCAACGGCCCCCGCACCGGCCGCTATGCCATCATGTGAGTCCGCCCGAGCTCTTAAAAAGACATATCTCATCTGCTAACAACTGTAGTGTCGACAACGGCAAGGTTGTGTACGCCGAGGCGGACACTGTCCCCAAGTCGATTGCTAACTCGGGCGCCGAGGCCGTCCTGGCTCGCCTGTAAGCGGAGCTCGCTGTGATTTGTCTTGAGACGACATGGATAAAATAAAATAGAAACGAGCAGGGAAGAGCGGGGAAGTGTGTCGCACGAGATGAAGATGCCACGAGACATCTCAATATACCACACAAATTGAGCCGAGGCGCATCGTACACGCTTGTCTATCGTGAATCATGGCGTGATTGCTGGAAATGAAGCTTTGACAAGCTTTACCGTTGTCTCGAGGGAAATTTGCATGTCGTATCAACCAACGAACCTGTCAAGGCAGCTTTTCAAGTCGAGAAAAAAACAAAACGTTTTTCTACTTGCCATTGAAGCAAACATTGACATTAATATTCGATGTCAAAGGCCCTATCTTGCCAACCTTTGAACAATGAGCTCCTCTTTAACACCGTGTGTAGACGGTGTATTCCTCCAGAGGTAAGCTTCAAAGGTATGTATATCAGCATCGAAACAAGGTGTGGGTTTGATAACGGAGTGTACTCCATCGACCACGTGTGGATGAAATCTCACCGTTATAAGACAATTGGGCCGTTCACTCGGATCCTCCATCCTCCATCCTCAATCCTGCCGTGTTCATTTCGCGTTCATTTGGGACCAGCCGCGTCAGCAGCAAGTCGCATCGACTTTCCACATTTAGCCGCGTGCGGATGGTTTGGATGCTTATCTCCAACACATTTTCGATTCCCGCCCGCCATCTCAGCCATCCCATTGAAAAGGCTCAACGCTAAGTTGCGGGGTGAAGCAATCAATTACCAGTCCCACCATCCCACCTTCTTATCACAGCCATGGCCACAAAAGGGCCGCACACTATTGTCCAATACTCCTACGCTTGTTTTTGTGTTCAAAGAAATACGGGAACTGCCGTAAGACACAGAACGTTATCTATGTCGCATGCCGAGGTCGCACAACTTTATTTTGGTGTATTTTGGTGACTTGATTTGGGTGACCTCACAGCTCACAACTCCAATCCATCCGGTCTTTGTAGCTGATTGCAGATTAGTGCTATCAATTCCCCTCCTTCTCCAACCCCTGCAAGGTGGCAGACGTGACGTCGATCCTGCACAAAGCTTCCCAGAACAGAAATAAAGTACCGACACGGGCGCAACGAGGGAAGCTGCGAGCTGCAGGTTGGAGTTTCTAAACAGGGAATGAGAGTCAATCGCAGCTCCAAGACAGCTCCAAGGTAGGACAGCTTCACTTCGGTCTCGCTTTTCGGTCTCGCTTTCTGTCAATATATGTATCTACAAGATCCTCTGTTTGTGCCCTCTTCACGATGATCAACCGCCACATCCTCTCCATCTTCTTCATCTCCATCCCACATACGGAGCCATGCCTTCTTTACTCCAATTCGTGACCCTCCTTGCGGGCGCCAGCAGTGCTGCTGGCCTTGCCGTCCCCCAACAAAGAGACGCCGGCACCTGCCGCAAGACCAAGGTCGCTGTCCTCGGTGCCGGTGTTGCCGGCGTGACGGCCACCCAGGCACTGTCCAATGCCTCCGTCACCGACTTCTTGCTGGTCGAGCGCAACGACTACCTCGGCGGCCGTGTCGCGCACACCACTTTCGGCAAGAAGGCCGACAACACGTCCTACACCGTCGAGCTCGGTGCCAACTGGGTCCAGGGTCTCGGCTCGCCGGGTGGCCCCGAGAACCCCATCTGGACGCTGGCCAAGCGCTACGGCCTTAACAATACCTACTCCAATTACAGCTCGATGCTGACCTATGACCACACGGGCTATGTCGACTACACCGACATCATGGACGAGTACGACGATGCCTACGACATTGCTGCTGCCGATGCCGGTTTCCTGTTGAGCAACAACCGCCAGGACCCAAGTGCGCGCACCGGTTTTAGTCTAGCCGGCTGGAAGCCCAAGAAGGATATGCACGCCCAGGCGGTCGAGTTTTGGAACTGGGACTGGGAAACGGCGTATGCGCCCGAGGACTGCAGCTTCGTGTTTGGCATATCCGGCGACAACCTGACGTTCAACCAGTTTAGCGACGAAAACAACTACGTCTGGGACCAGCGCGGTCTCAACGCGTTCATCTATGGTGAAGCCAGCACGTTCTTGGTCGAAAACGACCCGCGCCTGCTCCTGTCCACGACCGTCACCAACATCTCCTACTCTGACTCTGGCGTCACCGTCACTCTCGAGGACGGCGAATGCATAGAGGCCGAGCACGCCATCTGCACCTTCTCGCTGGGCGTCCTTCAAAACGACGTCGTCGACTTTGAGCCACCCCTGCCGCGCTGGAAAGTTGACGCTATCGAGTCCTTTGAGATGGGCACCTACACAAAAATATTTATGCAGTTCAACGAGACGTTCTGGGACGAGGATGTACAGTATTTTTTGTACGCTGACCCCCAGGTGCGCGGCTACTACCCCGTGTGGCAGTCGCTCGATGCGCCCGGCTTTTTGGAGGGCTCCCACATTCTGTTTGTCACGGTTGTGGGCTCCGAGTCGTACCGTGTCGAGCAGCAGTCCGACGAGGTCACACTCGCCGAGAGCATGGCCGTGCTACGGCTCATGTTCCCCAACATTACCGTCCCCGAGCCCACGGCATTCCTCTATCCCCGCTGGAGCCTAGAGGACTGGGCTTTCGGCTCGTACAGCAACTGGCCTGTCGGCATGACGCTCGAAAAGCACCAGAATTTGAGGGCCAACGTCGAGCGCCTCTGGTTTGCCGGCGAGGCCAACTCGGCCGAGTACTTTGGCTTCATGCACGGTGCGTGGTTTGAGGGCCAGGAGGTCGGCGAGCGCGTGGCGGCTGCCCTCGGCGCTAACTCGACGGCCTACACAAAGAGTGGCCGTGGCCACCACAACACGTCGTCCGCAATGGCTCACTACGACGTGCTGCACGGTACCACCTGGCTGAAGGAGTACAACGCCGAGAATGGCTGGCCTGTCAGCAGCTTTGTGGACTACGACACGAGCTCGGATTAAGGGTGGTCAGTTGTTGAGGTGGAGTTGGTTGATGAAGCTGTCCACATGATCAGTGATGCGGCGGAGCATGCCTCAATACGAAATATTGTAAATAGTTAATGTCGAATTTAATGTCACCGTATCAGACTTGTCTTCTATTGAACTATGCCATGATTCACACACGCTTTATAAATATGCGCAGAGTACTACAGTTCCTGCCAAGGGTGTCCAGGTGGAGTGATGATCTTGTTGACATTGAAATGTATTTCTGATAGGAGAAAAGAGCAACTGGCTATGTGACTAAGTAGTAGAGCAAAGAATCAAGTTGCTGTCAGTACCATGAGGAAGTACATTTGATGGCAAGCAAAGGTCTAATACTTTGGTGTGCGTGGTCTAACAACGAGATTTTGCCATGTTGTTGATTTTCTTGGATTATTATTTTTGTTTTATTGTTGTTGTTGTATTTAGTCTTTGTTTCTTTTTTAGAAATTTATGTGGGGTGTGTTTTAGTTTGCCTTTTAAATGTTTTAATTTTTATTTTAAAGTTTTCTTCCAACTTTATTTTCATGAAATTATTTCACGAAATTATTTGTTATATTTTTGTGAAGTTTAGTTCGATATTTCTAGTGTTTTTTTCCCCTTCTCTGTTACCTTTCCTTTGCATTGCTTTTGTTGATGGAGAGATGCGGTTACAAAAAACTACTCGACTTACAAAAGTTAATGACGATAGACAGTATCTCGACCAGACAGCTCACCATAATTCACAGACAACAATATCATTACACTCTTGAGGCAATGCCTCACCTCGAAATTCTGCCGCGGCACGTTCCGGCTCTTGGCCTTTGGATTCCCTATGGACTTGGATGTCGTGGACTTGGATGTCATTAGCGGCCGCCACCAGTCCGGGGTCGCTGGAGCCACTGGGGAAGCACGCCTAGAGGCGCTACTGACGAGGACGCCTAAGGCCCTGGAGAAGGAAGCGCTAGACGTAGTAGATAATCCCCAAAGAAGACAAAAGTTCTAGCGGCCCTATTACATCGGCTTCGATGCCGACGTTCTGCTGGGAGGTCACTCCACGTGTATTTGGCGCTATTCGACGCAACAATTGCCCTTTTGGGACCGCCCTGGATTCTCTGGCCCTGAGCCCCTGTAATGGCTCCAAGAAGGAGGCGACAACCGCTTTGCCTGAAAATACCACCAAAATGTTGACTGGCTTCTCCATTTCTTTCGTTCCCCTCTTTCCTTTTCTCCGTTTTCTCCTCACCAATTTTCTTCTTGGTGCAGTGTTCTCCATCTTGGTATCGTGCTGCGATGATTCATTCCTTGAGTTGCTCTTCTTGAGAAGACGGGAGACTTCACGTGACGTTTGTGGCACAAAGTAAACAATCAAGAATAGGGGTAAACCGCTCCTTCCTTGTACAAAATGAACATTATGTGGCATCGAGATTGTTTGAATACCTCGCCACACTCATTTGCAACATTCCTATCGCGTTTGGATGGAGAAATCTGCCGATGCGATGGCGAACCGGTGTCTATGTTGCGATTGCCACTGTGAAGATGGAGTGTCGAGAGTATCTACTAGCGCTGGTCAGCAAAAAGTTAAGCTGACTCGTGGGGACGGAGCGGGCATAGGGGAACCACTGTTGTGGGTCGGAGCTTTTCAGGGCCGACAAGGCGACATGGGGACCGTTCCCACTCGAGCCACTGGCTTCCCATTCCAGGCGATTTTGTTCGCAGCCGGGGGTGTGGGAGCTCAAGCCATTAGCGCATGTTGAAGCACCGAGGCTCAATGGGAGGGGACGTTGGGGAAGGAAAATCACTTTTTGGGAGTTTGTGTTTGGATTTATGAATATCGTTCTGTTTTGTTCTGTTTTATTTTGTTTTGTCGACTTTGTTTTTATTTTCAACCTCAACTGCGAGTGTTCGATTCTTACAACCTCACCGACTTCAACACACCACACCCACCCACCATGGTCTCACCAAACACACCCATCCTCATCGGCGTCGGCGAGGTGCGTGAAAAGAAAATTGATGTGCAGCACTCGACAGAGCCCTCGGGCATGATGCTGGCGGCGATCCGACAGGCGGCTGCCGATGCTGGTTTGTCGACAAAGGACTTGGAGACGGCAGACAGCCTGTCGGTCGTCCCGCCATGGACGCTGACCTACGACAACCTGCCCGGTCTGTTGGCCGACAACCTCAAAATCAAGCCGTCCTTTTCAGTGACTGGCGAGCACGGCGGCGAGCAGTGCGCCATGCTGACAGACGAGGCGGCACGGCGCATCTCGACGGGCGAGAGCAAGCTGGCGATTGTGACGGGCGGCGAGTCGCTGGCATCGCTGGCCGCCAGCCAAAAGGCCGGGCACAAGCACCCACCCGGGTGGACGCTGCCCGACCCCAAGGCGGCCACCGTCTCTACCAACAACCTCGAGTTCAATGGCACCAACACGGCCAGCCGGCACAACATGGGCCTGGCCATCCATGTGTACCCCATGTATGAGAACGGCCTGCGGGCGCACGTGGGCATGACCCAGCAGCAAAACATGGACGAGTCGGCTGAGCTGTACTCGGCTTTCGACCATGTGGCGTGCGAGCACCCGGCCAGCTGGCGGTCGGGCGAGACGCCGCGGGATCCCAAGGCTGTGGGCGAGGTGACACCCAAAAACCGCATGATTTGCACGCCGTACCCGCTGCTGCAGAACGCTTTTAATACGGTCAACCTGTCGGCGGCTGTGATCTTGACGTCGGTCGGCCACGCGCAAGAGCTGGGCATTGAGCCCTCGCGCTGGGTCTACCTCCTGGGTGGCGCCGGCACCAACGACCACGAGAACTGGTGGGAGCGCACCAACTTTTACTCGAGCCAGTCGCTGGAGCAGTCGATTGATGCCGCGATTGGCGTCTCGGGCATCGGCAGCCGGCACAACATTGACGCCTACGATTTCTACTCGTGCTTCCCCATCGTGCCCAAGCTGGCCTGCCACCATTTGGGCCTGTCGATTACGCGCCCACAGAAGCCCATTACCCTGCTGGGCGGCCTGACCTCGTTTGGCGGTGCCGGCAACAACTACTCGATGCACGCCATGGTCGCCATGGCCCGCGACATTCGTGCCAAGCAGTACCGCACCGGCTTTGTCCTGGCCAACGGCGGTGTCCTGACCCACCACTATGGATTGCTGCTGTCGTCGCACCCTCGTGCCAGCCACCTCGATGTCTACCCACGCAGCAACCCGCTGCGGCACGACATGTCCATCCCCTCGGCGCCCGTTGTCGATGACTCCGCTGTCGGCCCGGCCACCATTGAGACCTACACCGTCGCCTACGACCGTAAGGGCACGCCGACGATTGCGCACATTGTTGCTCGTGTGGACAAGACGGGCCACCGCTTCGTGGCCAACAACGGCGATGTCGCGACACTGGCCTACATTGTTGACCCCAAAGTTGAGCCGATTGGCACGCACGGTGTGGTCAAGCAGACCAAGGACGGCAAGAATGCCTTCTTTATTGGTACGCCTGCGAAGTTGTAGTCTGCGTAGCAGGCAGATGAGAAGTATGAAAGTGTGTGTAGCTATAGATAGACTGTCGAAATCGTACATAATATGAATATTGCGTTTTCTGGCATACTTGACATTTGATTCCGTGGTCTCTGCTTTCCTTATGGTGTGCTGATTTACAGTGATGGTTGGCCGTGTAGTGATTCAGCGTGTGTTAGGCTCTTCAGGGCATCATTAGCATACCTCAGTGCTCACCGCTGAATCGTCCAACAGTCGGCAAGATAAAGTTGGAGGTTGCCTCTCCTTTTAAATGTCGGCGGTTTTGTCAACGGGCGCCGACTGTCGCCCCTCTACTGTGTCCAGTAGTTCCTCTCTCCGCACGCTTGAGTTACCGTGACGGGAAAGGGAAGACGGGGAAAAGAGAAAAGAAAAAAAAGAAGCTCGAAGCTTGTGAAGGCGTTCTCTCGGTTGGAGACTGTTGTAGTGGGCTTTCTTTAGGACCTCTCAAGCGCCCCCCATCTCGGCTTCTCCACTCGACGGCGAGCTGGCCTCCCCAGAAAGGAAACCAGAGCGTCGCGAGTTGATAGCCTAAGCACTAGCGATGGGGAGCTGGTGGGAAACCCGACTGAAGCGTCTTAAACTCCTCTGAAAACCCCTGCCACAATTGGAGCGAGTCATTGCGGCCCACTCCGTTGTGAAAGAGGAGAAGAGCAAGCCGTTTGCCGACAGTGAGCGCAAGAGCACAAGAGCGCAATGAGGAGTCCTCCTCGTCGACAAGATTGAACCGGGGTTCGTTGGAGACAAGTCGGAATTCTTTTGATCTCACGCCGATCTCGTTATCTTGACTTTTTCTTCGCTTTGTTTTCTTCTTTTTCTTCACACCTTCTCGTTTTAACTTGTCAACTCAACGTCTCTCCAGCTTCTCAACTCTCATATCGTCTGTCGTCTCACACCTTCTCCCAGCACCACCCACCACAACCGCCAAAATGTCGTCGCCGTACGCCACTTTCCAGACGCCTCCGCCGGAGACGACAAACTTCAAGCTCACTTTCCCGGCGCCGTTTGTCCTGCTCATCACCATCAACCGCGAAAAGGCCATGAACTCGATTACCGTCGCTGGCCACTGGGAGGGCGATTCTATTTTTACCTGGTTCGACGAGGAGCCCGAGTTGCGCGTCGCCATTGTCACCGGTGCCGGCACCCGCTCCTTCTCGGCCGGTGCCGATTTGAAGGAGGTCAACAAGACTCGCGGCAAGGGCACTGCTCCTGTGCCTATGCCCACCGGTTCCTTCATGGGCTTCACCCGCCGTCTGGGCAAGAAGCCAGTCATTGGCGCCGTCAATGGCTACGCCTATGGCGGCGGCTTTGAGATTGCTCTGAATTGTGACATGGTCATTGCCTCCCCCACGGCCAAGTTCAGCCTGCCCGAGACCAGCCGCGGCCTGTACGCTGGTGCCGGCGGCCTCGCCCGTGCCGTGCGCATCTTTGGCATGCAGCTCGCCAGCGAGATTGCTCTCGCGGGTCGTATCCTGACGGCCCAGGAGCTCGAGCGTTTCGGCTTTTGCCGCGTGTCCAAGACGCAAGAGTCGCTGGTCGACGAGGCTGTCGCCATGGCCAAGGCCGTGGGTCTGCAGTCGCCGGACGCGCTGATTGTCACGCGGTCGGGTCTGCGCCAGGCGTGGGAGACGGGCAGCCTGGAGCGGGCGTCGCAGATTACGGAGGAGCGCTACGGCAAGGCGCTGATGGAGGGCGAGAACATGAAGATTGGCACGGCGGCGTTCGCCCGCAAGGAGCAGCCCAAGTGGGTGCCGTCGAAGTTGTAAGCGGTGCAGCCAGAAGAAGTCGTTTAATTGAGATCGAGCCGGGATGTCGCCCCTTGTACAAAGCTTTCGTTTGTCTTTTCTTTTCTGTACATTTTCATAGACAGCCATAAAATAATTGAGTCTACCCAAATTCTCGTATGTTGATCAGATGTCACTTCAAGACATGCTCATCTTTGTTATGTCTAGCATTTATGTACATTTATCTGCCATATTTACAGTTTATCTACAGGAAAGTCTTATTTACACATCACCAGTTCCAGTCTCGCCAGACTACAGCTTGGCCCCTCTCTTCTCAGCTTGGGCCATCTCTTGTCGAATGGCCAGGTCGGTGATAATCTCTTCACTGCCGCCCCCGACCACACTCACTCGCAAATCACGTCCAATCCGCTCGACTCGCGACCCAACACCGCCTCGTTGGTAGCCGGCACCGCCAAAGATTTGCTGTGCCTCCCGGTTGGCCAGTTCTAGTAAACGTCCACCGTGCACCTTGGCCAGCGCAATGCGGCTCGCCAGCTCGTTGCCGACGGTGCCGGTTGTCTTGGCGTGGTAGGCAATCTGCTCGATCCAGGCCCAGTGGGACTCGATGTAGCGAGCCAGGGTAGCGAGCTTGTGGCGGATGATTTGGTGCGAGAACAGTGGCTTGCCAAACGTGTGACGGTCCAGCGCATAGGCCCAGGCGTCCTCGAGACAGGCGCGGGCCATGCTGTTCATACCGACGGCCATGATGAGGCGCTCGCGGTTAAAGTTGGTCATGAGGTAGCGGAAGCCGTTGTTCTCCTCGCCAATCAAGTTTTCGACGGGCACGACAACGTCTTCCAAGGTGACCCATGTGCTCTCGCCGGCATGGAAGCCGCTGTTTTTAATTTTGCGGCGGGACACGCCAGGGCTGTCCAACGGAATGACCAGCACGGAAACGCCCTTGGCGCCCGGTCCGCCCGTCCGCACGGCCGTCGTCATGTGTGTTGCTGTCATGCCGCCCGAGATCCACTTCTTGTGGCCGTTGACGACGTACGACTTTCCATCTTTTGACTTTGTGGCTGTCGTCTTGAGGTTGGCCAGGTCGGAACCGCCTGTGGGCTCGGTCGCGCCTAGACAAAAGGACGTCTCGCCCGTAAAGATGCCATTGAGCCACTGCTTTTTCTGGCGCTCGTTGCCAAAGTGCACAATGGGCGGCACGCCAATGGCCAGGTTGCCGCCTAGGCCGCCAATGATGCCGCCGGAGCCCATGCGGTTGACCTCGTAGTGCATAATCACAAAGTGAAAAATGTCCCACTCCTGGAAAGAAACGCCGCCAGGTAGGGTCACGCCGTGGGCGTACTCTTGGGGCATTTCTTGGAAGGCGAGGCCGGCCTGTGCATACTGGCGTTTGGCCTCCGCCGGAACTTGGCCGTTCTCCTCCCACTCCTCGACAAACGGAAAGACATTCGTCTCGAGATAGGAGCGGACAGATTTCTGGAGCTGACGGTGGCTATTTGTGTAGTAGGGCGAGGCCAGCGTTGCGAGCCAGGCGGGCTCGGCAAACGGCGCGAGGTTGAGTGAGGGTGATGACATGGTCGACGAGTGAGATTAAAATTTGATGACTGAAAGTGTGGTGAGAGTGTGGGGGTGGCTGTGGACGTTGACGGAGAAGATGAGATGTTATCGAGGAACGTCTGAAGGGCTGCAAGAATCGGTGCAAGGTGCAGTCGATGCAAGTGACGATTGAATATGAGCACGTCGAGCTATCTGACACCCGTTTTATCTGCCGTATCGTCGTATTTAAATAAATCACGGACCGTCACGAAAAAGCGAAGAAGCGAGGTGAGAGATGGGTGATGTTGAGAGCTTCCCCGGAAAGGAGACGACGGTGGTGCAGTGTGGAGTCGAATGCTACGCAAGCTTGTGGGTGTTGACTCGCAGAGCATGGTCGGCGACTAAACTGACTCGTCTGGGGAGAGGTGTGGAAAAGGTGTGGAAAACGACATGGCTGTGGGGAATTCCACGGATAAGTCGAGTCAAGGATAAGTAAATTCAAAAATACTGAGAAGAAGACGAGAAAAGAAAAGTAGAGAAATCAACAGACATCACGACACGAAAGACTACGATGTGATTGTATGCAGGCATTCATTCATTCGTTCATGGAGAATTCTGACTGCGTCACAGTGGATGTCAGCGCAGACGACAAAATTGGACCAACCTCAGGGCTACTGCTACTGCTGACGGCCCGGTGGAGAAGATGAGGACATCGGCTTGTCCTTTGTCTTTCGCCGGCTTTGATAGGACGGAACTGCTGCCGTCAACACGACCTTGACAAACTTGGAAACCTGAAAATGCGAGTGCTAGCCGCAAGAGCGGCACAAATGGCCTAAATCAGCCCGATACCCAAAACAAAACATGACAGGGCTGACATGTCGGCTGGGTCTCTTACGGCTCACGGCGAACACGACTATTGATCTGCACATGAAGGCACCCTTTCTCACTCTGATCAAGGGTGATCAACAGACTTTATCCAGTTTGACGGTGCACTGCCCCAGATTGACTTTGGAGTACGCTGAGATGGATTTTTAGATAGCATCAAGGAACGGCATCAAAGACTACAAAAGGAACATCAAGGTCACTTGGCGCGAGTCATTTCCTTCAGGGTGAGTCGTTTCACGGATGAATCGCCACGTTTGTTGCAATCACTACAGCCCTCACCAAGCAACACTTACATTAAACAACACGCACACAATGCCTCCTCCACCTCCTCGGATCTACGAGTCGACGTTTGCGTCGGCAGCCATCCCGCACCACGAGTCGTTTTGGCAGTGCATGCAACGGCGCAATGTGGACGACACGACGCCCGACACAGTCATTCTACAAGAGCACGAGCGGCCCGAAAAATACTTTACGTATGGGTCAGCACCGCGTCTGGCTGGCCTGGGCGCGGACGGGCTCAAGTCGGTGCTGGGGTTGAAGAGAGGCGACACAATACTGATTGTTGGCACCAACACACTCGACTATCTGCACATTGAATTCTCTGCCCTCTGGGGCGGGATCGTGGCGGCGTAAGTACCCGGGAGGAGTGAGACATCGTGGACAACAAGTAGCTAACACATCCGCAGCCTCGGTAATGCATCGGCGACAACCAACGACCTGCTGCACTTGATCGAAACAGCCCAACCAGCGGCCATTTTTGTCGATATGGGCCCGTTGATGGCCAGCATGACATCCGCAATTGCCCAGTCGTCGCAGCCCAAGACTCGGCTTGTGGGTATTGGCGAGCGAGGGACGGCCACACTCTCTTTCCCGGCCGACTTCGTAAAGGACGAGGCCGCCGAACCTTTGGAGGGTCATCTCGATCTGTCGTCCGTCGACAACCACTCTGTGCCTGCCCTCATCTGCTTCAGTTCGGGTACAACCAGCGGCCGACCCAAAGCTGCCGTCCTCAGTCACTTTAATGTGTTGGCCTACCCCATTTTGTACAGAGCCAGCGAGCCAACAACGGCCAACCGCAGCCAGCGCGACGTGTTTTATGCACCACTGGCTCACATCTATGGCGTGTTTGTGGCAACGACAATGCCGGCTTTTACGGGAGGATATGTCCGTCTGCTGCGGTCGTATACGCTGCCAGCGTACTTGCAAGCCTGCTCCGAGCACAAGGCCACGACACTGCGAGTCGTCCCGCCCACACTCGTGGCCATGGTGAAGCTCTTGCAGTCGGGCGAGGGACAGTCGCTGGATTTGTCGGGCGTGCAGAACATTGTCTGTGCCGGCGCGATGCTGGGCCCCGAGATGATCAGGGCCGTCCACCAGCTGCTCGGCCAAGACGTGGCCATTGTTCAGGCGTACGGCATGACGGAGGGGCTGGCGACGATTGTCAGCCGGTTTGCTGCCAGTCGGAAACAGGGTAGTGTTGGGCGGCCCGTCTCGGGTGGCAGGGTGCGTGTGTTGGACGACAACCTGATTGATGTGGCCCCCGGCGAAACGGGCGAAATTTTTATATCGTCGCCGACGGTGTTTATGGAGTACAAGAACGATGTCGCCACCACAGCAGACGCTTTCCCACTCAACGATCTCGGCACCAATGCGCACGCCGTCTCGTTTCTGCGGACAGGCGATGTGGGCCACGTCGATGCAGACGGCTTCCTCTGGCTGACGGACCGCAAAAAGGACATGATCAAGTACAAGGGCCACCAGGTGTCGCCGGCCGAGCTGGAAAATCTTCTTCATAGCCACCCCTTGGTACAGGAAGCTGGCGTTTGTGCATCGTGGGACGCCGTCCAGCAGACCGAGGTGCCTGTCGGGTATGTCAATTTTGTGCCGTCCGTCGGCCACGACGAGAGATCGGCCGTCCGAGGAAAGGTGCGTGCCTTTGTCGACGGACAGGTGGCACCGCAAAAGAAGCTGCGTGGCGGACTGTTTTATCTGGCCGAGATGCCTCGAACTGCGACGGGCAAGCTGTTGAGGCGGAACCTGCCGGCACGGTTGGAAGCGGCAAGGACGTCGAAGTTGTAGAGGAGGGAGGGCAGTCGAGAATGGGGATGTCGAGAAAGGGAGGGCGGTGTCGGATACGTTCGTGGTGGATTGTGATGCGTGGCGATGGTCGCTCGTATGGACAATCCGGAGTAGGTGAACCATTCTTGACAAGACAAGCTTTGGTCCGTTGGGCCTAAAAATAAGAAATATTAGAGGGCTTTGATACCTAAGCTTTAGTGGAGTTATGCCCCGCCAACATGCCACATGCCGCCAAGGCACACTCCAATTGTACTGGGGAGGGCGCGTCTCTCCGTTCGCGACACTGTAAAATGCGACAATGCAACATTGCGGCACGCTTTCCGCTGTCTGCCTCGTCTGGTGGGGCGACTTGACCACTAGGAACGCTGCAAACGGCTGCCTCCAGTTGTCGCAACTGCCCATCGTGGACAAGACCTGCTGCAGACCCTCCAAACTATTGGACCCTTTAGGCCTTTTCAGGGCCTCTTCCAGGCTCCTATGGAAACTTTCCGCTGTCGCATTCAGCCCCAAAAAGACACAAATGTGTCCGAGGCCCAGACCACCCAAGACCACCAGTCCTTTTCTGTCATCGCATCGTGGTCAAATCTCCAGCCGTTGGGCTGAGCGCCTTTTCTTCCTTCTCGTCAACATCCCTTCAACGCTTCTGCAAGCTACCATCACCATGTCCAACTACACTCCGTACCAAAACGCCCCGGTTCAGCGCCGTCCGGTGCCAGGCCAGGCACAACAGGCACCACAACAGGCACAGCAACAGCAGGCGCAACCGACCCCGCCACCGGCTGCTGCCGCGACGCCACAGGCACCGTACCAGACGCCACAACAAGCCCCTCAGCAACCTCAATATCCTCAATATCCTCAATATCCTCAACAACCTCAATACCAACAACAATACGCACCACCGAACCCAAACAACTTGGCCGCCACCGATCATGCCCCGGCCCTTCCTCCGCGACCGCCCGGCGGTGCCGGCCCCTTTCTCGCCAAAACCTACCTAAGCTTCCCGCCGCCGCCGCGCAGTCCCAACCGACCGCCTGTTCTTCCTCCACGGCCGCAGCAGACTCAGCAGCAATATCCTCAGCAGTACCAACAGCCTCAGAAGATATATGCTCAGCCTCCGTACAACACGGCTCCTGCCCCTGCCCCTGCTCCCCCCGCTCCCGGCTCCTATGCATACAACCAGGAGGCCTATGCCCTGCTAGCTGCTCCAGCTCAACAGCCGCAATCTCAAACGTACGCTCCGGCTGCCAGTCTGACACCCTCTGCTGCTTCTGGTGGACAGCCAGCTCCTCCAACCTACCAGCAGGGCTACTATCCGCCACCACCGCCCCTGCCACCCCAGCAGCAGCAGCACCAGCAGCAGACGACTAATCCCAACACCGCGACCTACGTCCCTCCTCCTCCTCCTCCGGCTCAGCCTGCCTATGATCCATGTGCCGATCCATATGCTGCTCAAGCCGCCCAGGCTGGCCAGCCAGCTGCACCCCCGCCGCAATACACATCCCCGATGCCAGGGCAGGCCACTGTTGTCGCTGACCAGAAGCAGCCGGTGACCGAAACAGTTCTTCCTCCTCCGGCGACTGCTCCTCCTACGACAGCCCCTCCTGTTGACAACACCCATCAGCAGTACGCCACCAGCTACAACTACTACGATGTCCAGCAGGCCTATCCTACTCCTCAGACTAAGCCTGTTACGACAGCAGCGACGACAACACCAGCTTCTCAGTATGCCACGCCGGCCGACCCGACCACAATCTCTCCCCACCCTACGACGGCCTCGCCTGTCCAGCCAGCAGCACCCGTCAGTCCCGAACATACCGGTGCTGACACTGCCGATCCCATGCACCAGATGAACGCCATGTTAGAGTCGATGAACATTAGGCAAGATGAAGCGGTGCCTGCTGCTGTGCTTGCCATACCGACTGAGCCTGTCGAGCTGCCTGGTTCGACCGGTCCTGAGTCGAGAGAGACGCCACAAGCTGTTCCTCAAGCTGTTCCTCAAGCTGTTTCTGCTGACCACTCGCCACAGCCAGTACACACTCCAGAGGCAGCACACTCGACGCAGCCTGCTCCACCTGCTGAGCCGGTCTACGCTGCCTACCACCCGCAACAGACACAGCAGACACAGGCATATCCTGCCCAGCCAGAGCAAGCACAGCCATACCCTCCTCAACAGCATCAGCCGACTCCTCCAGCAGCAGCTGCTCCTCCTCCAGCCGCCCAGCCGACTACAGAACCAGCAGCGCCCCACCCTGAAGCCCGCGATGCCTACACCGACCCGCAGTACCACCACACAAACTACCCCGAGTCTGCAAACTATGCCGAGGCTGGTTATGCGACAGCCACCCCAACTCAAGCGTCTGCGGCCACCACACCTACTGCCGCTCCCGTCCCCGAAGCTGCCCACCACGTCGAAACCGACCCACCTTTCAAGCCCGTCATCAGCTGCATCGACACCCCCATGGCCTTTAATACCTGGTGGTACACCCACCCCAGCGCCCCCGAGGCCTTCATCTGCTCAAAGTGCTACATGGACTATTTATATCCAACCCAGTTCCAGAACCACTTTGGCGCCGTCTACTACCGCGACAATGTCCGCCGTCGCTGCCGCTTCAAGGTCGACCGCATCACCGACCAGATTCTGCCCGACGCCCAGGCCACCGGTAGTCTCCAGGGCCTCATTGACTTTATGAACCAGCGCCTCGTCATCCCTGACTGCAAGAAAATGGACGGCGCAAAAGGCGGGCAGAACCTAAAATGGTTCCGTGCCAAACACGACGCCATTCCGGGCATGGTTATTTGCGAAGCTTGTTTCCTGGATACAGCCTGCATCAGTCCCTTCGCCTACAATTTCGAGCCGAGCCCACCCCACGATAACGCCTCTGAGGTCTGGGCCTGCGATTTGGCCGTCCCCTTTATCCGCAAAGAGTTTGACGAGCGCTCCAAAATCAGCGACTGGGCCAGCTTCTGCAATGAAGCAAAAGCCCGTCTCGGCATGCTCGCCTGCCCCAAGACCACACCCGCCATGATTAGCCTGCGCAAATGGTTCACCCCGATCAAGGGCCAGGGTCCACCGGACGCCGTGCTGTGCGCCGCTTGCTACTGCGACCGAGTCCTCAAGACGGGCCAAGAGTCGCTCTGGGAGAATATGCCGCACGATCCCATCTTCTCCAAAAAATACTCGAGCGACTGCTGCTGTGGCCAGTTCCACATTCTCATGGCCTTTAGTGCCGCCGAAGAGAACAAGACCTGGCCCCTGTTTTGGCGCTCCCTCAACAGGATTGCCTACGAGGAAAAAGTCTGTGCTGCCGCCGGCATCAAGGACGGCAACTGGTTCACGCTGACCTCCCAGCCCACCGGGTTCCAGGTCTGTGGCGCCTGCTATGCCGGCATCGTCGAGTCTTTGGGTCTGACACAGTTCTTTGTGCCCCTGGCCCGCCGACCTGCGCCCGACACCGCCGTCATGTGCTGTCTCAACGTCAAAGCGCCGCGCTTCGGTGTCCAGGTCGACAAGTTGCTGGAAACATGGTTCACCCAGGATTGCGGCTCCTGGACAAAATTCAACCAGCGCTATGGCCAAATCCCGCCCTGCTGCCGCGACGAAGACTACAAGAATCGCGGCTGGTACGGCTGGCCCGACTGCACCATTTGCGCCGAGTGCTACCTTGAGTTTGTCAAGGGGACTGCGTTGGACAACCCACAGTCCATGCCCATGCACACCCCGCAAATCATCGCCGAAGCCCGCATCTGCGAAATGTACAGTCCGCGCATGCGCTCCCTCTACACCGAGGCGTGTACCAAGCGAAACCCCGCCGAGTTGCTCGCCTACTCGACCCAGCGCCGTCTCGTCTACTGGGAGACCATGCCCATCTGCCGCAACATTTTGATGCAAGAAAAGCTCTTAGCCAACAATATTGCCATGGCCCGGCTCCAGAGCGTCGCTTATACGGGCGCCGGCAATCTGGCTGCCATTTCGACAAACTACCACGACCACACCTATGGGCAGGCCGGTGTGGGGTATGGGTTTGACAATATGCAGCAGCTTGCTGGTGCGCGCTACAATGTGCAGGCAAATCAAATGGCCGCACAGATGGGTGGTAATAAGATTTTGTTGGTCGGGCAGCTCGAGCAGAGGTGGAAGTCGGTGGAGTGAAGGAGTAGACGCGATAACGGCTACTTCTGTATCTCACTTAGTTGCTGTCGCCTGACAGCAGCTACGAGCACACTCTCTGTTTCTCTGTGTCTCTTGCTGCGAAACAGTAGTTGCTACTGTTTCCTTTTTCCTTTCTTACGGTTCACACATACAATAGCATTACATCATACGAGTTATGAATCGAATGCAGCAATCGTTTTACGTTCAGAGAGGCCGTCAACGGTGTCCTCCACTGAATAGGTGTACTCCCCTGAATATCTATGTGCATATATGTATGAATGTGCAAAAAGCATCGATCGAGGCATGCTCGACACTTCTTTCCTTTTGTTGACAACAACGAGTATCACTTTTCTCCTCCTCACAACACCATTTAGTACTGCGAGCCGTGCGGCTTCTCCTCAGTGCCGCTGCCGTTGCCGTTGCTGTTGGTGCCCCACATGGCCTGCTCGCCGTGGCCGTTCTTGCCGTTCTGTCCAACACCAACACCACCAACACCACCGCCCGTCTGGCGCAGGTGCTCCAGGTGCTCGGCCGTCTGCTCGTAGTCCACCAGCGCCTGTCCGTGCTTGTCGTACCGCCGCGGCTCCTCGCGAGCCACCTTGACAACGGTAAACACACCCTTCCAGCCCGTGACCTTGTGGAAAATGTTGTCCATCTCCTCGAGCGACCGGTACGCCGTTTCGGGGTAGAAAAAGTAGACACAAGGGAACATAAAGGCGTTGATGACGGCAAAGATAATGTACGTCTGGTAGCCAATGTTGTTAAACGAAACGGGCGTAATCATGACGACCATGAAGTTGAAGATCCAGTTGGCCGATGTCGACAGAGCGTTGGCCGGTGCGCGTGTTTGGAGGGAGGTAATCTCAGCCGGGTACAGCCACGTCATGCCCAGCCAGCCAATGGCAAATACCGTGTTAAACACAAACAGGAAAACAATGGCCGTGATCTGCGCGCCCTTGTTGCCGTCCGTGTGCGCATTGACGCCCGCCAGAATGGCCATGGTGATGGACTGGCCCGCCGCGCCAAACAGCATCAGCTTGCGACGGCCGACTCTTTCGACGAGGAAAAAACTCGGCCATGATGCCAAAAAGTACTCTGTGCCATTCCTGAGGGATCTGTTAGTTTCTGGGAATTATTCTGGATTTATTTGAAGCCTTTTGGGGTCGTTTTGACGTTGTGAAGTGAAAATGAAGTCGGATTCCAAGCATCGCGAGATTTTGTTTGTTGGTGCGCAGATGTACTTTGCGGGACCCATAATAAAATCCGCTAAAACTTGGGTCCACTTTTCTCAAAGTCACCGTCACAATGAGGAAGGTACGATGGACAAAACTTACAGAGCAGCAAGAAGACGCGACATGAAGGGAGACATGCCCAGCTTCGAATAAATAACGGCAGCGTAGTAGGTGATGAGGTTGATACCGCTGATTTGCTGGAAGACCTGGTTTGTGTAGGCGAGGACGGTGCGGTGCAGGTTGCGGTCGCGGCCCTTGGTGTCAAAGAGCGAGGCAAAGGTGCCCTTTGACATTTCCAGCACAGTATCCTTGATCTCGGCAAATTCGCTGTGCACGGCGTGGTCGTTGATGTCGCGGTCGGCGAGGGCAGCCAGCACTTCGCGCGCATCGTCCTCGCGGCCCTTGAGAATCAACCAGCGCGGTGATTCGGGCAGGAAAGGGATGAAGATCAAGATAAAGATGCAAAAGACAATCTGGAACGCCAGCGGGAACCGCCATGCGACCGAGCCAGGCGCAAAGGACAGGCCCAGGTCGATCCAGTACGAAAGCATGATGCCGCAGGTGATGAGGGCGCCCTCCACCATGACGAGCTTGCCGCGCTTGTGCGACCGCGAAATTTCAGACTGCCATGTAGGAACGGTCGACGTGTTGCAGCCGTTGCCGATACCCGTGATGATGCGACCGATAATAAAGTGCTCAATCGAGAAGGCTGAGGCCTGCAGGGCGGCGCCGACGACCATAATCGATGTACCAAGCATAATCATGCGCTTGCGACCGAGCGGGTTGGAGATAAAGATAGCGACAATAGATCCGAGGAAACATCCCAGGTTGTACGAGGCAACGGCAATGCCCTGGTACGTCGAGCGCTTCGACGATTCGGCGCCGCCGACGGAGGCAGGGTTGATGATGGGGAACTGCTGCAAAAAGATGTCGAGCGTGAGGATACCGCCCATGACGCCCTGGTCTAGAGGTGAAGTACGTTAGTATTTTGTTGATGGTGGGCTGAGTTAAGGTGTCACGGCACGGCTTGGGCCGTCTGCCCGTCCACATCAAGGAAGGAACGCACCATAACCGAAGAGCAGGAAGTCGCAACCGGCGATGGTGCTGACAGCCCAGTTCAGGGAGTTGCCCCGAAGGCCGAGAAATTTCTTCACCATGGTGACGCCAACGTTGGTGTGACTGGTTAGTGGTGATGGGTAAAAGGCAGCGATGCGTGTCGCTGCGTGGTGCGGACTGGTGATGCGATCGACTGTATGAATCGCCTGATGTGCAGTGCAGATGTGCAGCGCAGATGTTGCTGATCTTTGAAATAGAAGTAAAAAATAAAAATAAAAAATCCACGTTCCTGGACCGGGAGACGGGAAGCTGTCAGTGTTAAATACTTTTCCCTTCGTCTGCGTGTTTTGTGTCTCGCGTCGCGGTGACACTCTTATTTTGTATTGCACCTCGTTTCTGTCCCTCGAGTGTCGATCCGCCTCGGCGTGGGCCCCATCCAAGAAAAAAAATTCTGATCAAATTGTGATACAAAAGGCGAAGAAAGGAGAAAGAGAGAAAGAGGTAAAACGAAAGATGTACCGCAGTACCGCAGAACAAGAGAATGTACATGCCCGGATAGGAAATAGAAAAGGAATAACAAGCACAACAAGGCAGGCAATTGCAGTACTAAAGTTGACAGCTGTATGTCGAACTCTCTGTGTACATTCAGTGGTTGAAAATCGCAATTAAAACCGGGGAATGGCACACGGGCTGCAGCGACCGTTTGTGCTTTGGTGCCCCTGTTACCCCTGTTCTCCCCCCTGCTCCATGTTTTTTTCTCCATCTTGGCCGCATGTGACGTCAAGCGCGCAAGAAAATGCGGAGCGGAGTGGCGACGCCGACTCCTCTTTTTTGGCCCTCTGTGGCGCCATTTGGCTGGTCTTTGGTTGGTCTCGGGCTTGGTTCTGGTGCTGTTCTTTGCTGGTCTTTGCCGCTCTTTGGCCGCCTTTGCAGACTCGTCTTTGGGTCACTTCTGTTAAGAATTTTATCGCCGTTCCACTTATCTTCCACTTACCGTCCGCTTGCCCACCTTTTTGTTCCTTCTCCGCTCCGTCGCCGAATCGCGAAACCAAAAACTAGGTACGGAAGAGTAATAGAGTGACAAGGAGAATAAAAAAGGTACTTTGTACTTTGCCCGTTTTCTCACGGCAAGATCAGCGCTGTCGAGCGACCTTGCCTGTGGCCAAGTTGCAGGCCCGGTTTCTGGTGGTGGTGGCCCCAAGACCGCTCCGTTGGTTTGTTTCGCTGTCTCGGTCGTGTAAGCCGGATTGCCGAAAGCGGTAATCCGACAGTCACGTGCATTTTGAGAAAGGTGACAAGATGATGCAGGCCAGCAAAGATGAAGCCACATGCGGATCAAACGAAACATTGTTGACAGGATGCTGTTCCTTCGTGGAAGGACTCTTTTGGTACTCCGCGAAAGTGCCTCGAGGCTCACCCTTGTTAACCTTTGGGATACGAATGTCCGTCTTGCAACAAGGCGAAATCGGACACATGCATGCCGAGAAATAACAAAGACGACAACATCACCAAAAGCTGAGCGGTGGGCTTGCATCTCCATGATATCTCATGCTTACAAGATAGCCTTCACGGTCAACTGAATGGATATACGTAGTGGTGATAAGGCAACTCGGACTACATTCTACACTTTGCGATGGAGTCCTCTTCCAAGGCGTGTTTTGTGGTTCAGTGAAGTTTAAAGTGGTCTACTATGGTCTACTATGGGTCCCGGGTCCCGTTTTCTCGACCATGCGCTAGAAGCTGCCAAGGAAGTGCGAGAATAACCGAAGAATCGGGTAAACGAATGGCCACTGCAGTTGACAGGCATGTTGAAGATAGCAGATGCGATAATGTTATGTGAAGAAGAAAAAGAAAATAGAAAAAATTTGCATCCAGATAACCTTCTGAGGCGCCAGATAAAAGATAGCATCGTGAATGACGCCATCGGATTTTCGCCATTTTGAGCTGTCACTTGATCGCACACGTGAAGAGGTTGTTCTTGGCCGACTATGTTTGTCAACGCAGCATCATAGTCGTTGTTGGCACGAGCGGAATCAACTTTGCGGTGTTCAGTTGAGCGTCAACGTGCAGCCGGGAGCCACGTGGCAGGGGCTCTGTTCCTGTGACTCTCTCGCTGCCAGAGACACGGACACGGTATTATCGTTTGGTATGGAAACCAACGGACTTCTTCACGCGTATGCGGAGACTGTCCGCCGTCGCAATCGTCGGTAGGGCATTTGTCGGTAGTATTTGCATTCGGTGAGTCGTTTATCACACAGCCAGAACATCGCCAGCTTTGCTGTGCGGCTCGGTTCGAGCAACAACGAGATGGGCCAAAGCCGCGATGCTCTTCGCGGAGTGGTGTTCTGGTGGAATGGTGCAGTCACACCCGAACCTCGACGCATTCAGAGCGGGCAATCGAGCTCGTTTGAAGTGCAGAAATGATGCATCTTGGTTGATTTCAGCAAGCTATGCTCCAGTCTGAGGTTGGCCGGATGTGGTCAGTACATGGTTTAAACGGAATGGTAAAAGGACACCGTACCTGGGATTGTCGACGCCGGCTGTCGACCTCTGCCGTATGACCATCATGGCTGCCCATAGGCCCGTGTACACTTTGGTGGCACAGCTCGTCGGGGGGACGCCGGGTGCCGGACCTTGAAGCACGCACTTGCGCCTTATGTTTCTTCCATGCCGGATGCTCCTTCTTTGTTTGGGAAAATCTGCACAAAATCGCTTCCTGTGTCAAATTGGAAGGAAGTCTTTGGATATGCACGGAAGGTGCGGCCATACAGTTTTGCTTGTTTTGGCACCGCGGCCTCTCATTGGCTAGACTGCTGTGCGCCGTATTGCCGCCCCACAGTCTCTGCAAACACCTCGCTTCGAAGATGAGGCTTCAACTCTTCGTTCTTCAAGCTGCTTTTCGGACAAAGTAGGCACGAAGTTGCGGCCATTTCCGTCGGTCTCCATTCACGTCGACGTCTTCATTTCAAATGTTCTAGACTTTCGTCCTTCACTCCGCTGCCAATTTCGCTAGCTCCGTGGGTTTTTTTCTCTTTTTTCTCCTTCTGGCGCTGGCGCGGCTGGCAGTTACAGGGCCGTTTTGGGCCTATGTTTGGTGCTTTTTCTCCTTCTAGCGGGGCCGCGCCCTGTGGGAAGCTTGCGCCAGCGGAGAAAAGCCCGCCCAAAACGTAAGGTACAGTCGTCGTCCTCACAGTCCACCCGCTGCTCGCACCTTTTTTTTCTCACACTTACGCATACGGGTACGGAAAAAGTCGAAAAGTCCAGGCCGTCACAGAAAGAAAAGACATTACCTGCCTGTCTGGGGAACAAGACTAACAGACTCGACAACTACGGTGACGGCCGCCGAAAAGCGCCTCTTTGGGTTCTGTGGGCGGTGTCTGTGCTCAGCGTTTGGAGTCCTTTTAGTCTCCTGTGTCTACGTACATCTGGTACATGTACTTTCACTACAAACTAGTACTCTTTGAGTCAGTGTCTCTTTCCTTTCCCCATCATCCCCGGAGCCCCTTCTCCATCTCCATCCCATCCCCACCATTCCTCATCAATTGCCCCCCAGACTACTGAGACCTCACTAGTGTCTGACATGTTTTCTGCTCCCTCAAGGTATGGATCTACTCCGGTTTGCCCAAACAGGAAGCTCACCGAATTGACGGACCCAGAGAGAAACACCGTCCACAAAGTCGGGGATGGAAATGGAAAGGAGTCAAAACTGACGAGGGGGAGACGAAAAGAACTGGAGACTGTACCTTTCCTTCCAGTTGGAGAAGTCTGGCCCGTCTGGGCGTGAGAAACAGAGATCTATGACGCCAATACGGCACACAAATACGCGCCAATGCTGGAACAGACTCTTTGCTCGAATGTTTCGATGCCGCACTGCACTGCTCACCTTCTTTTCGGTCGTCTCGCGGAAATGGCCGAGCGGAGTTGCCGTATGTGACAAAAAAGAATGAGGGTGCACTGGAACAGGTAATTTGCTGTCTTCAGGGTTGCATCTTGCCTTGTCATCGCTGCATGTCGGTTCTCATGCAAGGACGACGTACCAAGTACGTGTTCAGTAAGATGCACCACCGAGACCGCAACTCCACGCATATTCTGTATCCGCTGATCATCCTACCCCAGATTTTCCCTCCTTTCTTCACGGGTTGTCGAACTCATTCTAGCTCTACTTTTGTGGTCCTCAATGTACTCCCCTGATGTACTCCCTCGACTCCGTACTGATGTGGTCTTATCTGTGGTCCTTTTGCGTGTACTTTTCCTAGAGCTTCTAAGCTTCTCCAGGTTTTTACCGTCCCTGAGGCATTGTTGACAAATGTCTCAAAAGGGTATCCCACGGCCATTCCGCTGATCCAGACTTCAGGACAAGGGTGAGCTTTCTGTGATCCACACTCGGCACCACGGCTTGACGACTTCAATTTCCGTGTCCACGCCGTACTTTTTGTAGTTATCGATTCTTTTGGTATGTGTTTTTTGCTGGTTTTTTGGAATATTTTAATTTTAAAAATTTAAAAATTTAACTTTTAATTTTAATTTCATTTTATTTCGCGAATTTTCCTCTCAAATCTGACATTTTGAAAAACATAAAATCATTGGAAGCAGGAATTTATCAAACAGAGCACAGACGAGACAACAAAAACACGGCCTTTTACACGAAGATTACCGGTTCCATCCCTTCATAAGATAATTTACTTCAAAAGACACATGATATCTAATACACGAGATACTAACACTATCATAACTCAAGAAAAGTCGGGAACGGCACACCGCTTGTATTGGTCCAGGTTCGTCCACACATTCAACGAATGTGCGGTATCGTTGGCACCGTCCAACGTCGACAGCAGACTGGCAAAGGCCTGGATATACGAATATGCCTGGCGGCCAATCGAGCCCTGGAACTCAAAGGGGCAGTCGACCAGTGTTGCCGCCACAACCCGGATTTTGTGGACCTGAGAAGGGGCGTTAGACGGCATCAACGATGACTGCAACACTGCAAGGAGAAAACTAACAAGAGATGAACCATTGGGTGCGAGATTGTCATGCGATATATTGTACAGCACGTGCAACAGCTGGCGACATATGTTTTCCCGGTCGTCCCAGAGGTTCCGGAGATTTGAGGACGGCTCTTGCTCGCCCTCTGTCGAGAGCGAGACAATGTCCTCAAATATCAAGCTCTGCAGCCACAAGTGCGTGACGCGGATGTTTGCCCGCATAATCTCAAACTGGCGCGCTACAACGGGATCGGTGTCTCGCTGTCCTTGCGTGCCGCCGCCGATTGTCCACTCGTCGAACTCCTTGGGCACATCATCCAGAGCATGCTTCTGCTTTTCAAAGCCCGCCTTGAGCAGCTCAAGATGCTGCTGCTTCGCCGCAGGCGAAGCCGGCGTTGGACTGTCGAACACTTCTAGTCTCCTGCTGAGTTGCCGTGTCTCCCATGCGAGGTCATAAAGGTGGGTAAGTATTTTCAGCCCCGTGGTCAGTGATGTGTGTCTTTCGTCAACGCTGTACTCGTTTGGCAGGACCCCATCTGTAATTATACACTCATCATCCACTTCCAGGAGGGTCTCCTTCCAGTACGTGAGCTTGTGCATCTGTAGTTCATTGACGAATGGCGGCTCAAAGGGGTCGAGCTCGACCCTGTGGCTGTTCGAAATGATAAAGTTAATATCTTACGACGGAGTTCTCACGACAGGCGGGGAACCGTGGACTCACAAGTAACCGATTGCGCTCAAACACACTGCCTTGTGGTGTAGCTGCAGCTCAATGTTGGAGCGACGGTGTCGGCTGGCTGTGACTGTGTGGTAGCTGTGCATCTGCCGCAGATGATGGTCCGCTTCGGCGGAAAGCATCATCGACCGCGTTTGATGCTGCATATTACCGTGGGCGACACCCAAAAGATAGGCAATGCTCCACTTCTCGTGCGTCGTCGCGTCGGCATAGTTGAATCGGCGCAGCTGCATCACGATGTCATGGCAGTCGTTGACCATGTCGGAGCGTGTTGCGTAGGGGAGGCAGAAGCGGCTGCCGTCGTCTAGTGACTTGTACTTGTAGAATGTGCTCGGCACATTGGCAACAAGAGCCGCGCACATGGTCACTAGCAAACTGAAAAAGATGGCGTCGGTGGTCTCGCGGCCGGCGTCTAGGTCTCGGCGAAACGAGGGCCGGTGGAAAAGCGGCATCAATGGGTATTGGAGGTCAAGGTAGTCCTGTATCATGGCGTCAAAGACTCGGCGCGAACAGATCCGGTCGGTCGAGAGAAGCCACTGTGCTGAGCCTGCGGTCATGCCCGTACCTGCCGCATCCTGACTGGAACTGTACGCCGCATCACCAGGGAGTGGGCTGTTCGTAGGTAAAGTGATGTTCTCTGAGGGAGCGTAGTGGCTATCAGCTGGGCTGGCTTCATCGGTCGTCGTGGTGCTGGGACTGGGCGCCGACCAGTTTGATATGTTAAAGGTCAAGAACGGAGACGATTCGGAGTGGTGTTGCCGTCTGGGAGGATATGGAAAAGGTTAATGTGACTATAAAATAACGGTGTAAGATATGGAATAAACGCAGCAGATCACGTCATGCGACCGGAATCAGACATACCTTGGTTTTGGTCCTCGGCGCTTGAGTGGGAGGCTGAAGGTGCACAATCCACCCCGGGCAGCACATCGTTCGCAGGTGGATGATAAAGACGGCGACGATGGCGACGATGGTGATAACGGCGACTCCCCCGCATCCGTACACGCATCTAGAGGGCTTGCATGGTGAGAATGCCAGTGAGCTATACAGCGCACCTTGGCAACCCGACAAGCATCACAGGACCGAGGGTTGGTGGACATGGGTATCGAGTAAAGAGCAGTCCGATCTTGAGGGATGTGTAGAAGGACGAGGCGGCCGTTTTGCACAAATCTAACTGACGGCATGGCACCGCAGTCTAACAGCCTGAATAATCATTGTGATATCGCGATGGGAAGTCTCTCATATTGAACGTTGGTTGTAGAGTTGGCACGTGAGATACTGAGGAGATAGAGACTGATATGCTTCCCCGTATTACCCCTCAATATTCGGGGCAAGCGACAACCCTGAAGACATTATTGCCTTGGCCGAATGTAGAAAAGTTCAAAATCCATCAGGCCCATGCGATGTAACAGAATCGATTTGGCTAGAGAAAAGAAAGAACTTAAAAGCAAAGTAAATGGCATTCCATTGACCAGTTACAGATATTAAAAAGAGCTTTCTGCTTTGAATTTAAATACATCCTTCAACTACAAATACAAAAGTGTCCGTGCCGCAGCCGATGATGCTAAAGCTAAGCTAATCCATTGTCCATCATCAGATACCTATCCAAACTTTTGATTCATCTGAACCTTCCTGTCATAAATTCTAATCTTTCCAGCCACTGGACGTGTAGGACAGGCCATTTCCCCATGGGGTAACTGCTTTTCTTTTTGCGAAGGTATTGGGGCACTCTTCGGTCTCGCTCTCGGTCTCTCTATTGTGTCCGTGAGTGTGGAGACCAATAATGTCACCAAAAATGGCTTTAAATAACTAACTAAACCGTCTTGGAAGAGTGAGGAACACAGCGCATTTAACGATTCACAACGGAAAACGCTCAGTACAGAATTTATGCACAAAATGCCACTGCCAAAAGAAACTGACTTTAATCGTGCCCATTGCTTCACATTTACAAAACAAAAAATTATTTTAGCCACCAACAGCTGCCCTTGTCAAATCAAAATCAATTAGAAACCAACTCGACTGTAAATTTAATAAAATCTGGGGGACAACAATGGAATCAAAGTACCATAACAAAATATTCCAACGCTACGGCCCAAAAGTGAATGACTTCTCTACCTTGATACTTCCGTGTCTCTTGACAGACGTGGATGAGTTACCAATCAAGACGGCATATTCACCTTCGTCGACGGCCCAGCAATTATGAGTCTCATCCCAAAAGGCCGCGGACTCAAAGGAAATATCCACGACAACTGATGCGGCAGACTGAGCAGCAATCTCTACCTTTGCAAACCCAGCAAGAACTTTCGTTGGCAGTTCCGGCCGGCCGACGCGAGGCTCAAGGAGCGGCGCAAGATAGACTTGCACGACCTCCCTGCTGTCAACAGCGCCCGTATTCTTCACCTCCAGCTGTACTGTAACAACACCGTCGTGAACCAGCTCTTGCGGGGTGATAACAGCCGGGCAATACTCAAATGTTGTGTAAGAAAGGCCAGCACCAAAGGAAAACAACACTTTTTCTGGATGCTTGTCGTAGTGGCGGTAGCCAACCTCGATGCCCTCGGCGTAGTGTACCGTGCTTGTGGCTTGGTCGCCGGGGAAGTTGCCATAGGACGGAGTATCTTGAATCGAGCGTGGGAAAGAGACGGGGAGCCGGCCACTGGGCGAGATAGTACCGAGAAGCACGTCCACAATGGCGTTGCCACTTTCCTGGCCGAGGAACCAGCACTGCAACAACCCGGCAACACTATCGATCCACGGCATCGCCACCGGTACTCCGCTGCAGTTGATCACCACAGTCCGGGGGTTCACAGCCACCACAGCAGCGACCAGTCGGTCCTGTGACCCGAAGGTGGGCAAATTCATGTCGGCAGCGTCGTGTCCTTCCGTCTCCCACTCGGCCGAGTTGCCGACAAAAACGAGCGCTACGTCGGCATTGGTCGCTGCTTCCACGGCGTTGGCAACCACATCTTCTTCATACTCGTCCTGGGCCATGAAGCCGAGATGGAATGCTATCCGGCCCGCCATAAGTGGGACGATGGCTTGTTTCGGCGTGGGCGCCAGCACTTCCACCCGCAGCCGGTAGACCTCGCCCTGGACAAAAGTGTGTTGTTTGCGCTGCTCAAAAGGGCCGCCCTCGGCAAAGGCCCGCGGGTCTTGGGCAGGACCAGCGTCATACACGAGCTCGTCATTGACGTACAGCTTGGCATGGCCGAAAGCAGGCAGCGAGAAATAGTGTGCCCCCGTCGAGGTCGGTGTGAATGTGCCTTCCAGACGGACGGCATCCGGTTTGTGTTCAATGGCCATGTAGGTTGTGAGGGGAAATGGATACGTCCTCTGTGGTACCGCATCTGGGGAGAGGTCTTTGGTTGTGTATTCCAATATGGTCCACCCTGGCTCGCCATTCTGGCCTGTAATTCCGGCCGTCCAGCACGGGAGCTTTCGATGAATATGTGCACCTGCAAGAAGCCACGCGTTAGTACAGGGTACCCGTTCGTTTAAATATAAGGGCAGACAGTGTGCATACCCAATGCATAGCGCAGTTCCACCGTCTCACCGACCGCTTTCGTCAGCGCCTCGTACGGCGTAACCTTGTAATGAGCATTGAGGTTGGCAGAGCCACCACCGTTGGAGAAACAGGTCTTGGACTGTCCCAGAACGGCGATTGATTTGAGGCTAGCCGTCTGGAGCGGCAGCACACCGCCTTCGTTTTTCAAAAGAACAATGCTGTCGGCGCCCGCCTCCCGGATAAGGCGCTGGTGTTCCGGGTTATTGAATGCTGTCTCTGCAGGTTCGTCTGGATGCTCGAATTTTTCAACTCTTTTGATATATTGGAGAATGGAGCGGACCCGCTCGTCAATGGATGATATGCCCAACGATCCGCCCACAATGGCGCTCTCTACGGCTGCCAGTATCCGGTGTTGTGGTGGACCGGGCATCTCGAGATCGACGCTGATGACATTAGCTGGTCAGAATGAGTCGCTTCAGTGGTGTTGTCTGTTTTCCAGCTCCAACGTACCTGGCCTTGATTGTTTCTTCCAGTGAAGTCGTACCGCCATAGTCACTCATGACGAGTCTGATCGAATTGATTAGCATACAGAGCACATCGTGATACGTATCGTATCTGCGTACCCGTCATATCCCCACTGGTCTCGAAGAATCTCCTTGACCAGGTGCGGGTTCTGGTCGACGTGGAGACCATTGACCTTGTTGTAGCTCGTCATCAACGAAAGGGGCTTGGACTTTTTGATGGCAATCTCGAAAGGTTTGAGATAGATCTCGCTGTACGTCGTGTACCCCACTGATTAGCCGATGCCGTTTGTTTTATCATGTTAGTGCGCAAACTCACCGAAGTGCCCGCTCACTGACCACGACGTTGACCGTGTTCCGCATCGTCTCTTGCTCGTTTGCCGCAAAATGTTTGATCGTGGCGGCAATGCCATTGTCTTGGAGGCCCTGGATGACCCCCGCTGACTGCAGGCCTGCAAGCAGCGGGTCTTCTGAAAACGACTCAAAATTTCGGCCGCCCAGGGGAGATCGGTGAGGGCATACCGTTGGCCCGAGTAGAACAGAAGCCCCCTTTGTTTTTGTCTCCTCAGCCATGGCCTTTCCAATGCGTTTGGCCAGGCTGGTATCCCATGTTGCGGCGATCGACACGGCTGCCGGAAAGCACGCCGCCTTGGTGCCCGCTGTGAAGACTTCGCCTCGTGCTCCATTCGGTCCGTCCGTGACCTTGACCGATGGGATGCCGAGCCGCTCGATAGGTGCCGTACGCCAGAGTCCGTGGCCGGCGAGGAGGGAGACCTGCGTTTTGTTAAAAAGACATAATTTAAAACCTCTTCACGAAAGTAGCACTTACCTTTTCTTCGAGAGTGAGCTGGCCCAGGATTTCCTGGACATCAACGACCTCAACGCTCTTGTCCCGCAGAGTGAGCTTGCCCACTAACTTGTTGACGTCGACGCAAGTTTGGCTGGGAGCTGTAGTGGCCATTTTTTTTTCTTGTAGAATGTAGAAGCAAAGTCGAAAAGTGTGGTGGATAGCAACAATGCAAGGGTAGTTGTTCTCAGGAATGTTGTTTCCGGAAAAAAAAAAACAGCGGTACTTGTATGCTTCCAAGTTTGTTTGCTCGGTGCATCGGCATCGTGTCGGTGTTTTGGTCACACCTATCTCCGTGGTCCATACGTCGAGCTTCGTCTATGTTGTTTGAACGGAATATGTCCGCGTCTGTCTTGGCCTTGGTCGAAACCTGGAAAGCTTGCTGTTTTGATCTTCACGATAGCTGGTCGTGATGCTATTTCCCCTTTTGGACGAGTTTTCCCGACGCTATTTCCCCAATCGACCTATTTCTCCTTGTGGGACGGATCCTAGCAGATGGCAACTACTCTCACAGACAGGTCTAGAACAAACCACACCACTTTTGTTTAGTGCTCCCCACACCTTGGAACGAACTGTCACTGATTTCCCGAGACTTTTCTCAACATGGGATGAGATGCAACCTACCCCTCATGCACATGATGCCAGCCGCCCAGCTTTTGTTTCTCCATGTAGTTGGACACCATGTTTTCAACTTTATCCCAAGAAAAGACTGTGACGACAATGGTATAGAGTATCATCACATCTGGTCATTCAGTCCAGCCGGGGAACAATACAGAATGAGTACATAATGCCCTGCGACAGCCTCCTCGGACATCCATCATGAGCGAACAACAAGCACTCGGCTTTTTTTTCAAACCCGTCTTTTCATAAAGTCATTCCGTCAATAAAATACTTATTTCTCATTTCAATTCTCTCAGACTCTTATCATGACGAGTACGGATGATAAGGCTGCCGCCGACGCAACCGTGGTGGAGCTTGAAGAATCCACAACCACGAACGACATGTCGATCGTAGCCAAACAATTTGACGACGGCGAACTAGCTCAGGGTTGGAGAGCGGCTTTTTTCAAGAATCCGAAGGCGATTGCATGGAGTAAGACGGCCGAACATTTTCTTGTCCCCTTGTTTTATTCCCTGTCGTGATTTGCACAGCTCGGGCTCTCCGGGTCCGGCCTTCGGGAACTTCCTGAACATACTCTCCGCTTGTCCTTACCAGCTCCGGTACTAACAAATCTTGCAGGCTGTTACATGCTCTTCACTGTTGTGTCTTGGGGATACGATGGTCTTTGCTCGGGTGTAAGTTGATTGTCTCCTTGTCCTTCTCAAACACAACCTGAATAAAAAAAACCCACCGAAGCTAACGGCCTTGCCTCACGCAGATTGTTATTTCCCTTCCGCAGTTCCGCGCTGACTATGGCATCTACTACGAGGGCCAATATGTCATTCCCGCAAAGTGGCAGCTGGCATTCACGGCCGCCAGCCTGATCGGCTTGATCATTGGTGGTATTCCCGCCACCATTATTGCCAAGAAATGGGGACGACGGCCATGCTTGTGGTTTGGTTACAGTACGTTCTTTCCCATATTTGTGGTATCTTCCTCCCTCAATCTCCCAACATTCTGCTAATACAAATTTACCTACAGCCCTGACTGTGGCCGGCGTCTTCCTCCAGTGGTACTCGCGTGGCAACCTCCCCATGTTCTTTGGCAGCAAGCTCATCACCGGCTTCCCGCTCGGCATGTTTATTACTATTGCACCAACATACTGTTCCGAAGTGGCTCCACTGGCCTTGCGTGGCATCATGACATCCGGCATGAACTGGTGTATTGTGCTAGGCCAGGTCATTGGCTACGGCGTGATGCGGCAAACGGCCAGCATACCGGGACCCAACGCCTACCGCATTCTGTTTGCCATGCAGTGGGGCTTTGCCGCCGTGGCCATTGCCATTTTACCGTTCATGCCCGAGTCGCCCTATTTTTATGTGATGAACAACGAACAGGAAAAGGCAAGACACAATGCACGGCGGCTCCGGTCGGCGGACTTTGACATTGACGGCTGGCTTGCCAGTATTTCGCAATCTCTCACCGAAGGAAGTGAGACCGGCCGTGTCCAGGCACAGGCGTCGTTTGCCATGTGCTTCAACCGCAAAAACCGATATCGCACCATTGCGGCGGTCAGTGGGTTTTTTATCCAGCAGAACTCGGGCGTGTCATGGGTCCTCGGCTACATGGCCTACTTTATGGAGCTCAACGGCATGAGCACCACCATGGCCTCCAACGTCTCGTTTGCGCTCACTTGCGTCATGCTTGTCGGCAACACGGCCGGCTGGTTCATCACGGAAAAGGCTGGCCGGCGTCCGTCTGCTGTCTACGGTAAGTCACTTCTTCCTTTTCATCACGTCATAAAATGGTACAACTAACGTTTTGCAGGCACCGCCTCTCTGTCGGTGGCCCTTTTGATGATTGGCATTCTCGCCGTCGTGCCCAACCGCAATGCTGTCTGGGCGCAAGTCGCCTTTATGGCTCTCTGGAGCTTTGTCTACCAGGCCACCATTGGCTCCGTCGGCTGGACCATGCTGACGGAAATCTCCACGTCCGCCCTGCGTGCCCATACTCAGGCTGTGGCTACCCTTCTCCAAGGCGCCGTGGGAACAACGTGGTCCTTTGTCCTTCCATACCTCATCAACCCAGACGAGGCCAATCTGGGAGGCAAAATCGCTTTTATTTATGGCGGGATCCTGGCCGTGAGTGCTGTTGTTATTTTCTTTCTTGTCCCCGAGACAAAAGGACGAACCTTTGCCGATATGGACCTGCTTTTCCAGTCCGGTATGCCTGCAAGGAAGTTTTCTTCGGTGGATATGGATGTACTTCACATAGCGGGTGGTATCTCGGTTGGAGAGAAGCAGGTGTGATATGTGTAGAAAGAGAATAAAGTCAGTGAGAGGGGGTAAATAATCAGAACAAGAACTCTAGTCTGAGTGATGATTTAATTTCTGTAAGATGAAATCAAAAGACACTAATGAAAACGGTACCTTTATTTAAAAATTTTACTGCACGCCGTAGGATCTGTGATGAGAGTTATATCAGGTACGACAGTTCGATGACTGACTCCGCTCATCTGGACGTCGAAATGAGTGTCATTGAGTTGAACAAGCAATGCCGCAATGTGTCACGTGATATAGGGTGTGACCTTGAAGGTGTACAGTAACGGAAACAAGCGTCACGATCTAAGCATTGAAATAATAGTATGTATTCTATCTAACTTTGTGACAAGGACAGTAAAAACAGGCGAAAACTGAATCTTGTTGTTGTTATTATTATTATTATCCGCCTTTCTCAGCCACTCCTGACTATTGGTGACTAGCTAGACAGAACCCTCATGGGGAAAAAACTGCCACAGAACTCGGTGGGTGAATATTCTATTCACCGGTGCGTGTGGTAGGCCACAGGTGGCTACAGTAAAGAAATTAAATAAATAAAAGAAAATACAACAGGTAAGACAAATATAGACATAAGAAATAGTGGTGATGCTGTCGTGTCGTTTTACGTGGGTGTCGGCGACCTCTCTAGCTCTTTGGTTAGGCGGTACTCCGGGAGCCTCTCGCTTCGAATAAGCCACCGGAGAAGCGGTCGGGCCGTGAGGCCCGTCTGTATGCGGCGGTCCAGGTCCGTTGGTGTCTGTGGCCAGTCTGGCGGTCTCGGGGGTGTTTCTGTGCATGACAGGAAGACGTGGGCCGGGGTCTCGTCTTCGGCCCCGCATATACATGTTGGTGAGTCTACGGTGCCTTGCCAGTAGAGGTATGCACGGAGGCCGATGTGGCCGGTCCGGATTTGCGTGAGGAGGCTGCTTTCAGCCTTGGTGAGGTGGAGGTGGTGGCGCCGTACAGCCCGTGCTGTCCAGCTCGGTGTCCGTGCCGCGAGAGATCACGCGGAGTGACCATTGCTTGCGTCCTGTTGCCAATCTTGTTGTTTATCTGGAGTCCGATTGTTGTTTATTCTTCAGTCATAAAACCAACTGTAATATTTGATTTCCTATATTTCGAGCAGATAAAACAATTACAGTAGCTTATCAAAAATAATATTTATCTAAAAATTATGGTGCAAATTACGATCTAAAAAATCAAGGAAGTCTCTACAAATATTCTCCTTTCAACAGAACGGTGACAACGATTACTCATTATTAAGAGATCAAGTCCAGCACCATCTCTGCTTGCTGGTCACGTCACGATGTGTATCACATGGCTATCAAAACAAACAACATCAACAACAGACTCGTCTCGCCGGTTGAGAAACGTCTGGTAACACACGTGCTGGTGTGGGGCAAATAATGTTCCGTCTCCCGGAGACTGTGCCTTCCCAACATTGAGATCTGAGAGTTGTTTACCCCTTTCCCCTCCCCTCTCCTCAATTAACCACGAACATTTGCACCATTGCCACCACAATGACGAGATCAGGCTCTCACCTGCCAATACCTGCCGACAAACCACCTCCCTGAGCTGATATCCTCAGCCATCCTCCGCAGAGACACCCCAATCACCCACGGGCGATGAGGACGACAACTTCTTTTTGGCCTCCTCAGCCAGCCACGACTCGTTGCCCGGGCAGGATGGTGCTGCAATCCGCGGCTTCCATTTGTATTCACACGCGTCATTCTGCTTCATCTTCTTCTTTCCTCTGCCGACCCCCTCCATTTCGCCTTCACAATCACCGAGCTCGACCCATACTACGGAATACAACCTCACCAGTGGCAGCCCAGGCAAGGTGCCTTCTGCTTGCCAATGCCACTGTCATCGATCACTGTATGGCACTGCGCGCGGAGATTCGAGATTCTCTTGTCGCACGCCTGGACGACCACGCCCGGCGACTGTACGTTTTTTTGTCCCACTAATCATCAAAAGTCGCAAATTGGCAACTGACATTGACTTCAGGTCACTTTCAACATCATCACGAACTTCAGTGCCTCGTCATGTCTAAAGCAGCGATTAACCGAAACTCTTTTGTGTTTCAAATTCTACAATAAGGTGGTCTACGAGGCTAGCTCGGACAAGAGAAAGCTAAGGGGGACCAGTGTACAAGATAAGCCCTGGCCCAACAACTGTTCAGAAGCTATCCACAACCTAGTTGACATATATTTCTTCAGGTATGCGGATGCCGTCGTTGATGGAGCTTCCCTATGATTTGTCAGTATCAACATCAAGTTAAAACAAATCATAGCTACGCGTGCTCATCATAAATCGACCACCCTCGACCCTGAGGAAACCACCATTCATGTATCCACTGGCTTTGGAACTGAGCATCAGGCACGGCCCAACAATGTCTTCGGGACGTCCAGCGCGACCAGCCGTGCTTCGCTTGGCTGCTTTGGCAGCAAAGTCGTTGATGGCGGAGGCGTCACTGGAGCTGTCGATGGTTTTGAGCTGTGACGGAAGATGCCCAGCAGGATGCAGTTGACGCGAATTTTTATGCTGGGTGTGTTAGAGATCATGTAGCGAATAAAGAAGACCGAAAAGGAGAACGTACGGATGGAAACGGCCGGCAAGCAGCTTGGCCACATGGAAGGCTGGATGGGTTAGTGATTCTTGTTGATAATTGGTCAAGTAATATTGTGCTAGTGAATTCATACCTCCGGCCAATTGGTGTTTTATTTTCATATTGAAAAAAAGGGAACTCACTTTGGACACGGCATAGCTGACAGATTCCATGGCCCTTTGGTTGGAGAGGCTGGCTATAGACATGATGACAATAACGGACGGGTCATCAAATCCCCAGAGGAGAGGCACAAAACCGACAGTGGTGAAGTAAACGCCATTGATGTTGACTGGCGTGTCAGCGAGGTCTGGTGTTTATCGCGGTTGGAGCAGTACATACCCAAGTTTATGTAATCAAAGTGCTCGCTGTATTGTGTTAGCAAGGTTACATAAATGGATGTATACGTGGTTGGGCACATGACTCACTCCTCAACACCGTCCTAGAGTGCCTTCTGGACCTCGTCGGCTGCACAATATTAGAAGTGTATCTATCATTTATTACTAGTTGTCTATTGTGATATTGGCTTAAGGTTGCTATGGTCCTAAGGTGGGTGGTTAATGTTGCGCTGGACGCCAGCATTGTTGATGAGGACGTCAATCTGAACTATTCGTTAGGATACTTTAGCTATCTTTATTTCAAATCAGACGACGACGTACATATGATTCCCTTTCGGTGATCAGTTTCACCAGGGACTCAGCACCGGCCTTAGAACCAACATCATCGCCTTAGATCCTAATCTATCAGTTAACGTATTGTTTCATTTATCCAGTCATTACAATATAAATAGATCAAAATGAAGAAAATATACGCAATGGCTTGGCCTCCGAACCCGTCCAGTTTTTCGTTGATCTCCGCAGTTGTCTTTTCAATGCCTTCCGCCCGACAACAGGTGATGTACATTTTGGCTCCGTTGGTAGCAAAACCGTTAGCGATAGCTAGAATGTGTCAGTTTGCTTGTCAAGTATCGTAACAGTTGGCAACTCATACCTGCCCAGGCCGGTACCGCCGCCAGGGACAACAACCACCTTGCCCCGCATACAAACATATCGTCGATTTCAAAGGATGCCGCTATTATCGCACTTGTTTGGATTCAATTCGATTTTTGGGTATGTTTTTACTCACGTCTCGCTCCCTGATGCCAAGACGTCACTCACGATTGCATTTATACGAGACTCCGGAATATTACCATTCATACGCCGTATCTTCATTCGGGAGATGTTGTCGGCTCCGGGGCACAATTGACTCACATGTGGTTGAAAGAGCGCTGGATGCCCCACATTAACGGTTCGTGTTGTGCGTGCGAAAGAGCAGCTCGTTGCGGCCCGTTATCAATGCTTTGATCAGTATTCGGGACGGAAACAGTCATTGAAACGACAACCTTGAATGCAATTCGTTGTTTTGTTATCGGCCGCAACGCCCGGACCATATCCGGCTACAAGCGGTGATATTTTTTGTTTGAGCACCGAGTCATTCAAGGCACTCTTCCGAAATGTGTGGTTGCAATACACGGCGGTTCTCGTCACCACACCAGTCATCACACGACCAATGACAACACCCACCACCTCTTGTGGAAAGCCCCCACGCCCGCCACGCCTCGCTTGCAGATGCCTGCTGTCATTACCTAAATTTATGGGCTACCATTGCGGAAATTCTGTGCCAACGACGCACGTCGTGACCAAACAAAGAGAGTGGAATAAGCCGTTACAATGTACTCGGTAAGATCGAATGAAAATCAAATCAAATCAAATACAACGCAGTTCTTTTACAACAATGACCTCGAAATATCACAGAAACTTGCCTGTCCCGTGGCGTGTCTGTGCCTCCTTCCTGCATCTGCAGCTGGTCATGTGAACCGGGCGAGTCGGTCAGCTTTCCACCGACGTGGGCCTGGATCCCTCTCAGAGTTTTGGAGGGGAAGGAGTCGCAAAAGGAAGTCCCCACTTGGCCCATTTTTGAAGCACGCCTAAATTCTCCGCACCGATGACCGGCAGCGGCAACAGGAACAAGCACACGAGAATTGAGGAAGGCGGGCGGAAACCTGTACCTTGGATCTGGGAATTAACCAACCTAAACGGCAAGTCACGAGCGGCGGAAAGGAGAACGGACGATCTCAAATAATCCACCAGTGATGGCGACAACCATGACCATTTGATTTTTTCTGTCTATTCCGCCGTTGCCGTCTCCCCTGTCAGGTCAGCGGGAACAGCCCAAAAGAGGAGAAAACCAGGAACAGACAAGACATGGCAGACAGATTGCCAAATTGCCAAATCCTGTCACAAATCACAACGCAAAAACAGACGCACGTTCTTTTTCCAGTTCCTGCCTTTTTTGTTACCTGTACCTCATACTTGTACTTTCAACGCCCGAAGTATCAACCACCACTCGTCAAGCACACGTCGACTTTCTTGTCCCGTGTCCCAGGTCACACCGCATTGCATTTTCGGGTCGACCGTCGAGACGTCCGTTCACCAAAGGTGCCACCACAACACAACCATTAAGCCCTCCATTTGCCAAAATGACGCACATTGACGACCACGCCACCCACCAACACGGGAAGAGCCTGCAGCAACAGCAGCCCGACAGTGTCAAGGCGCTTGGCCTGCCGCCCAACACGTCTTGCTTGCTCGTGCAGACACGCACAATCTTGTTGGAGCCCGTGCCACTCCCACTGTTAAAACCAGACAGCGTGCTTGTGCGTGTCATGGCCAACGGCATCTGCGGCTCCGACATGCACTCGTACCTGTCGGGCGGCGTTGGTGGCCGGCCCATCGGTGCGCCGTCTGTCATGGGCCACGAGGCCGCCGGCATTGTCGAAGCCGTTGGTGCCGACGTCATGTCCCACGTGGTGGGCGACCATGTGGCTATTGAGCCCGGTCTGCCATGCCGCAAGTGCGTCAACTGCAAGGGCGGCCGCATGAACATCTGCACGACCATCCGCTACTGCGGTACGCCCGGTGTGCATGGCACACTCTCTCGCTTTTATGTCTTGCCAGCCGATATGGCACCCAAAATCCCAAAGACGGTCCCCTGGGATGTTGCAGGCAGCATACAGCCGTTGGCAGTAGGTTCCGTCGCTGTTAAATTTAAAATAGAATTCGATATGTTTGCTGATATACCAGATTGGCGTGCAAATAGGAAAGAGAGCCGACTTGCGTGCTCACCAGACTGTCGCGATTTTGTATGTTCTCCATATCTATTTCATAACACCGCGCAATCTGTACTTGCTTTTGATTTATTAACGCGCGCAACAGTGGCTGCGGACCCATCGGCCTGATCACAGCGGCCGTTGCTCATGCCTACTCGGCCCGGAGGATTATCGCCTTTGATATCAAGCCGTCCAGAGTCGAGTTCGCCAAGTCATATAAATCACCACTCACCGGCAAGCCCATCATCGACCATGTCTTCCAGATTGACAGCCTGCCAGACGTTTTCAAGCACGAGACCAATGGCGCCGCGACGAACGGCGCCTCCCTCGACCACACAACGCCCGGCGACAAGGCCTACATGGTTGCCCAGGAGCGCATGGATGCCATCCTCCAAGAAGTTGGCCTGGCAGATGAGGGTGGTGTCGACCGTGTCATCGAGGCCAGTGGCGCCCAGGACTCGATGCTGCATGGTGTGGCCGTTTGCAATGACGGCGGTGTCTACCTGCAGGTCGGCCTCGGCCATATCCAGACCAACATCTTCCCCACCATTGCTGTCACCAACAAGGAGCTCGACGTGCGTGGCATCACTCGGTACACAGCGTCGTGTTTCCCCATGGCCATTGAGATGCTCGGCCGTGGCGTCGTGGACATTGCACCACTCATCACGTCACGGTTTCCCATGTCGCGAGCCAAGGATGCCTTTGAGACGGTCGCCGCCGGAAACGACATTAAAGTGATTATCAGAAATCAAGAGGTTGAGTAGGGGGTTTCTACTTTGTGTTTAATCTTGTATTCCTGTACATATGGTTTCGTCATACATATTTTCACAGTTCGTGAATCGCATTTGCATTGTGTAATAGTGTCGCATTATAATTCAACTTGGTTATTCTGCGATATTTTTGGTGAATCAAAATGAATACGAATTCAGTAGCAGCCAACGCCAAGCAATCTGGACGCGCGCCTGGAGTCGGGCGGAGTGGATGTGAGCGCCGGCGGACCGGCCTTGCTTACCCCGTTTGAAATCTCACCACCTTGGCAACTACGACAGATGCAGATGCAGAATTATATCGTACCAACATTTTCGTGCACTCATTCAGCCTAATGCGAAACATGCCATGCTCATATACTTTTCGTTTTCATCTTGTCCAAATGTGCATCCTCTCCATCGATTTGCACTTTCTCATCCACATCCTGAAACGACCACCGTTAAAATGACACTCTCCACAAAACTCGGCTTCACAACCCCACTGCGGTCAATTCTCGACAGTGGTCGGACCGCCTACGGTTGCTGGATGGCCTTTGCCTGTCCAGCAATGGTGAGAACCATTCTTCGTTCGGCATCTACTTCATATGCAGGCCCGTTTAAATGGGTCCTTATTGACGGCGAGCACGGTCTCATCGGCGACCGAGACTACTACGAGCTCGTCAACGCCATTGCTGCTGAGGGTGCCAGCCCCATTATCCGCGTGCCCTGGGCCGAGGAGTGGATGATTAAGCGGGCTTTGGACTTGGGGGCCCACGGCGTGCTCACACCCATGTGCCACACTGCCGAAGACGCCGCCCGCATCGTCCGGTACTGCAAGTATCCATGCCGGGGCACACGTGGCTACGGGCCCATATTTGCCGTCCACTCGATCCCGGGCATGGCCACTGGCGATCCGGCCTACGACGAGGGTGCCGACAAGAGTCTCGTCGTGGCTGTCCAGATCGAGTCTAGACTGGGTGTCGACAATGCCGAGGCTATTGCACAGGTGGAGGGCGTGGATGTGCTGTTGGTTGGCCCCTTTGATCTAGCTAAGCAGATGGGTATTGTCCCGGGCAGCGCTGAGCACGAAGCCGCCATCCGCAGTGTTCTCCAAGCCGCCCACCGTGCAGGCAAAAAGGCGGCTATCTTCTGTGAGCACTTCGTACGCCCAAACTAATGACAACAGTCGATAGTGAACACTGACAACATGGCAGGCTTGAGTGGCATTCGGGCACGTCTTCGTGTGCAACAAGGCTTCGACATGGTTTCTGTCTCGACTGACTCGACAGTGGTGGGCGAAGCGATGGTGCAGCACCTCAGTGTCGCCAACGGCACATCAACGCCGTCCGTTCTTTCCCCGGTCACTCATGGAGACAGAAAATGACAGTGGTTATAAATTTTGTCGTATCTAATGATTGGAAACACGCTTTGCTTCCTCTTCATTTTTCATTTTATTTCTATTTTTTTAATCTACCGCATGTCACAGTGCAATTCTTCATAACAGCCTTTGTACAGTCGACACACTACGCTAACATCAAAGTATCTGAACACTGTTTAATAGATGCATTAACGCAGCTGGGCACACAAATTGAGTTTATAACTAAAGCACGCAATGTCCCTCATCCTATAATATCTGCCGAGATCAGATTAAGGGGTATATAAGAAGCCATTCTGGCCTTCCAGAACAATACCTGTCATTTTCTGGAGCCGGTTCATTCGTCGGAAGTACAGATTGAGCATACCGCAGATTCCAATAATCACGGCAGAACTGCACAGAACCACAATGACGCCAGGCGTATAGGTCGGTGCATCCTGGGATCGAAACACAGTCGAGCCGATGATACCGCCAATGGCACCCATCGACAGCTGCACGGCTGTGCTGACACTCCGCTTGACACGCGTTGGGGCGTTGTTCTGGGCGTAGACAACAATCATGGGCGAGTTCACAATGGCAGCACCCAGACAGAAAAACAAGCCCAGGTATTGCGATCCGGTGTTGGGGCCCCAGCGCGTCAGAATAATGCCGAGCACGATGTTGAGCTGCAGAAAAATAACAAAGGGGGAACGCATTTTGATTCGGTCAGACACGGTCGCCACGGTGACGGCGAGAATAAAACCAAAGAAGTAGGGTGGCGTGGTCAGGAGCTGGCTAATGGCGCCGCTGTAGCCCATGCGGTCGTTGAGGATGAGAGGGACGAAATAGGCTAGCCCGTAGGTGGTAGCGACGCAAAGCATGTAGATCAAGCCAAAGACCCATAGCTTCCAGTCAAATATGTTTTCACGCACGAGACGCATCGTCAGCTTTTCCTCGTCGTGCTCCTCGCGGTCCCGGCCAATGAGCTGGACGGCAATCTCACGCTGTTCCTGCGTGAGGAATTTGGATTTGTTGGGGTACTCGTCAATCACGAAGAAAGCGAGAAATGCGGCGCCGATGGTGATGGCGCCTTCTAAAATAAAGATCCACCGCCAACTAGCATAGTCTGGAGTATTGATGCGGGAGAAGGCCCAAGCTAGCAGGCCAGAGAGGGCCGATATAAGCGAGGCTCCTGACCCAACCATGGTCATGCGCTTGCCGAAATAGTAACGAGGATACCAGGAGCTGACTACATGGATGACGGTTGGATAAATTCTGTGGGGGATTAGTAATTGAGACGATAGTAAATAATGGAAGTTAGAAGTGCTACTCACCCTGCTTCACACACACCCAGCAGTATCCGCATGGCAACGAGGCTACCAAAATTGCGGACAAGACCGCTAGCCAGCGTGAAAAGGCCGAAGCCAATTGAGAGAATTGTCAACCAGTAGCGGACGGGCGTCTTTGAGAGGGCGTAGTTGCTGGGCAGAACGCACAAGGCATAACCAGGGAAGAAGACAAGCAGCGCCACAGAGTAGCTGTTGCTTTTGAACTCCAGCTCCTTGCCCATGCCCACTACCATAGCGAGACCCATGTTGGCACGATCAATGAAACAAAACGCAAGGATGATGGTCATAGTTGGCAGAACAATCAAGTCGATCTTCCGGATGGTCTTTGCCAGCTTGACTGGGTCGATATCAGCGTTCTCAGCAGCGGAGGTATCGGGGCCTGTGGCACCAGTCACTCCGTAGTCATTGTGTTCAACGTCTAGAGGCGGCTTGTCTTCGTTCTGTGTGCTCTGACGACGGGCATTTTCTCCGGTATCGGGTATGTGTGTGTTGGTCATGGTTGTAACAGTTGACGGTGAAAGAATATGTGGTAGGCACGAGGTTGAACCGTCGAGTTTTGAAATCTAGACTCTTTGTCGCGAGATGTGGATTAAAAATCTAGGAAGATTCAGATGGTAAAAGAAATCATTCTTCTTTATTTATTTCAATAGAAATGATCAAAATCACAGTGAACGCAAGGTCACCGAGGTAGACGCGCCTACCAATTGGAGGCACTTACATGGCTGGTGGCTAATTTTTCAAAGCCGAGTTAATCAACAAAACAGTGACCGAGACAAGACGAACCTGTTCATTACCCCAATCCTAATTTTCAACAACACACTGCTATTGTTTCTGAATGACGGAGAATTGACGGCGATTCAAATTGAAATCTACAGGGATATAAAAGAAAGAAAAGGTCAAGAGGGGAACGAGTTGGTAGATTGTAGCATATTTGATGCCTCTTCAAATCGAAGTAATACAGTCGACATCCTCTAATAATAATTGCAACTAACTATGCTGATGAAAAATGAAATATAACACAACCATGCCTTTGTAGTCAGTACGTCAGTCCCTAAATAAAGTGTGATCTTCGAGATCGTCAGATTTACCGAGGCCATGTGGCGTTCCATCTGCGGATCTAGGGATCTTGGGTTCTCCAGCAGACAATTTGCGTGCCGCTGATTGGTGCATAGCCCAACGTCTTTTCTTGTTTCCCCATGGGGACTTAACCAATCCCATTTTATGATCTTCTTCGACGCCCTCACGAAACTATTTGATGAACTGTACGACGTACAAAAAGACTGATTGGAAATACGGGTATATGGAGGTGTGGTACACACTTGCTGTATTGATCGGCTATTCTCTTCAGAATAGTATTTGTAATGCGTATTGTGTCTCACACGGCGCCAAGGACCATTGTATATATGTGTGTATTTATGGGATTGCAAAAGAGTAAGATGCTGGCCACCAATATATCTATAAGCCCAGCTCCGACAAGATAGCAGTCTTTGCCACATCTGCTGTGGTACTCGACGACAGCTTTGCGACGATATGCTGGTCAGGTCGAACGAGCAAGGCACCGCTAGATGCAAGGGCGGCTTCGGTAAAAAATCGCTCTTGCTCAGGAAAGACAAAATCAAAATCAACGCCCACCGTGTACAGTCGCACTAGGACACGCACTCCGGGTAAGTCCTGTTGGATTGCCTCCACCTTTTCCTTCCAGCCGGAGCCTGGCCCAGCAATAAGAGCAAACGACTGGGGCTTGACAAGGTCCAGGGTGGAGTACCGCCGTGCTGCAATGTCAGAAAGACTAAACTCTTTAACGTACGACACATCATGTGGTTCAAGATAGTCAAAAAGATCATACTCCAGTGGTGTGATCCAGGCATGTGGAAGCCGTGCGCCGGGCACGAACTTGGGTGTGTAGTGAGAGGCATGCGGTGGTGTCGACTTGTCGCCGTAGACATATCCAATGTGGAGTTCCAGCTGTGTCTTGCGTTAGCCTCTGGTTTTATCAAAAAGTATAAGCGGCATTTTGAATTACATTGTCAAAGTGTTCTTGCTGGCCAGCGACTTCCGTGGCAATCATTTCTTGTTTCGCCGGATCGTGGATGGACTTGTGTAGGTTGGCCCGTGCTTCTTCAACATCGTCAATGCCGGCCGTGCCCAGTGTCTTGAGGAACGAAAAAATCTTCTTTCCGTTCTTGACGCTCTGTGCAGCGCAGATGAGCGCAATGTGTCGACGCTCGGCTTCATATTGGTCGAGAATGTCCGGACGAGCCCAGCCGTTTAGGACGGCAGAAATTTTGCAAGTAATGTTGTGGGCATCAGCAATTCCACAGTTGAGGCCAAGGCCACCCGTCGGTGGGAAGGAATGGGCTGCATCGCCGACACTAGAGAATCTTGTTAGCACATAATTTATCTGTGTGATTCAAGTCAAAAGAACTCACAGGAAAATACCACCTTGGCGGTATTGTTTGGCGACCTTGCGACTGAGCAACCAAGGGCGGTGGCTCAGGACCTTGAATGGAATATCCTGCCCAATGGCTGCACCAACAACATCACGACAAAGAGACTCGTTCCAAGACTCGACGGGATACCGTTTAGACTACAGCCTATCTGTCAGTATTTATTGCGCCAGACAACGTGGAGGTTCACCAATATCAACTTACGTCAAAATTGCTGATTAGCACTTGGTTCTCTCCCAGGTCATAGGCAATGATGAAACCAGAGCATGCTGGGTCTGTGATCCAATGCAGCATCCCGACTCGGTCTTTGACAACAGGCCTCAAGTCAGACTGGAAATGGATTGTCATCATGGTTTCATCTAAATTTGTCAACTGGGCACACCATAAATTAGGTCGGTGGGGTATTGCCAGTGTACTCACATCCGTCCTCGCCTTCACTTTGAATACCGAGATCTTTCCGCACGGTACTCTTGGCACCATCGCAGGCCAAGACGTACCTCGATAAAACTGTCCACTGAACACCCGTTGCGCGCTCTTCTACTGTTGTGGAGACGCCGCCGTCCGTCTGCATTGACGTGATATACGCAAGACCCTTGCGTATCTCGACATTTGGATCACCATCCAGCTCGTTGGCTACGAAGGCCTCAAAGTCTGGCTGAGGAATGTTGTGAATCAACTCTGGCGTTGCATCCAGGACACCAACATCCATCCGCTCATATGGCAGCACCCCGATACGCTCACCACTAAGATTTGTCACAAAGTTGACCCAAAAGGCATCACCTCGTGGAGATCCGAGTTTGCGCATTTTGGTCGTGTCGAGTCCGATCTGACGACATATCTCGAGGCTTCGGGGGGACAATGCGTGTGCCTTGGGTGCTGCGAGTCGTTGGAGATACTTCTCGATGACAAGTGATTTGACTACATGAAGAGTCAGCTAAAAGAAAAAATAAAAATACCCTAAAGTTATCACAGGCCATGGGATGCGGGCAATTATGATGGGTGCACTTACTTCCCGCTTGGGAGAGGATGTATGAGGAGAGAAGGCCTGCTGGCCCACCGCCGACGATAAGAACTGGTACGTCGATGGCTGCGCCGGCGGCCAAGGTCGTGTCGTTGACCGTCATGCTGTGTGTTTGATTTTCAAATTGCTTTGTTGAATTTCAATTGATTTCTCATCTTCCTCTACGCTTCGCTCGAAAACGCGACGATGGGTTGAGTTAAGACAGCATCTTGCTCTCACTGCCAAGAAGACCCCAACAATGAGACCCCACGACCCCTCTACAAACTTACATGCTTCTCCAATTTCCAGAGCCTGTCAGTGAGATCCACGGGTTAACTGGCTATCTCCGGTGTGTTTTGTTGGTGGGTTGCTTTCAGTGGGTCATTGCCATGCCTCCGATTGGCGGACGGCCCAGTCTTGTTGTTCTTCCACGGAGGGCACGACGTACGATTTCCCTCGACATTGTGTCATATAATTTTATGACTATGATGAGGGGGGACGAAAATCAATACTTTTTGAGGTTTACTCTTTATTTGAATCTTTATTCATATGATTGAATTTTACTAAAAAAGAGTGCTTAATTTTTGTATTCTATTTTATGGAAATTATATCATAATCAATTGCGTACGAAAATCAAAACTATAACCTAAGAAACAGATAATCAAAACACAATCATTAAAGTTGACGCGGAAATAGGATACGATAAAAAATGAGCATAATATATCTTGATTTAATTGAAATTCAAAAAGATCACCGAAAATGATGGCTTCTCAGTCTTTGAGTGCTGCTCGGAATTTGGCGAGCATGGAAATACACTACATTGCTCCACCATGCCAATTCCGTACTACCGCAAAAATACGTCCGACCTCGGTCGATGGACGCGACAGAGCAGCTTCAACTTGCAAAGTATCTTTGACAGCAACGTCATTCACACACATCATTGTTACATGCCGGTCAATTCAACTCATTTACACACTCCCCAACGCACACAATGGCAGCTGAACGTACCCAATGGCGTCTGGTGACGGTGAACACGGCCCCCGAGCGGGCGAAGAGGCTGATTGGTCGCATGGTTGAAGCGCTCAAGGACCAGTACGACATTCAGCACGTCGACAACTGCGACAGTGAGTGACTCCAACTTTGCATGCCATTCAAAGGCCAATCTAATCATGTGTAACATTCACTGACATTTCAGACCTCGACCAAGTCCTGCCCAAAGTGACGCAGCACAAGCCAAACGTCCTTGTGAGTTACCCCGCCATGACTTCGTGACACGATTCATTATTGGTAACTAACAAAGCACCTCGTAGTTCTGTGCTTCAATGTGGACGCCGGAGCAATCCGCTCAGGCATTTGCGACAGCCAGGAGCGTTGTGCCAGACATCAAAACGCATGCTATTCCTGAGGGTCTGCAGGTCAAGAACGGCCCCGATGCTGTTGTCGACTACCTGATTGTGGAGGTGCCCAAGCTGCTGGGTTAAAGTGGACAGAAGGCATGATTATCTGCACAGATATATAAAGAGATGTATAGTCATAGACTGGATAGAATACATGTACTGCAAATCAAGGCACGAAACTCAACTCTCTTTGTTCTAAGAATAATGACTACAATACTCTATCTACTCTTCAAAGAAAGGGAGGCTGATGTAACTGGGATACTCTGAGTTGGCATGGATCTTGTGGAAGCCAACATTGTCTTCCGTTGAGAGCTTGCCCTTGAGCGCCTCAAACGACTGGATCTGCGGCGTTTGGCCCTGTACATCGACACGCACAGACTCGCCCGCCTCGTAGGCAACACTGAGAGCAAAGATGCCAATCTCCAGCTTGACAACATCGCCCTTGGGCACCTTCTGGATGGTGGCATGTGGATGGAAGGGGTAGTTGGGGTGCATGGAGCGAGACTCGTCGATCTCCCGGTGGGATGCACGCAGCAGACCAAGAGGGCCCGAGTACAGCAGGATGTCGCTGATCTTGTCCTCTGGAATCTCTTCGATGCTGTTTGGAGGAATGGTACTCCAGGGGACGTTGATTGCCAGCATAGGTTTTCCGTTCTTGTCGAGCTTGCGCAGTGTGACGTAGACATCCATATCGTCATTATCATCGCACGACATGTACAGCACCGCTTTGGGAATACCGCATAAACGAGAGGGTTTGTCAAAGGTGTACGTCCAGCTGGCACACGAGTCGGTCTTTTCCGAGTCGTACGATACAACAGCAACAGAAGACGGAGGACCATCGAGACTGAGGGCACCATTGGAGCCCAGATACAGCTTGCGGTCTGTCGTCTGTTCAGGCGGGTACTGTGACAGCGGCTCGTCGAGAATGGCGTCCTGGCTGCCGAAACGGAGCGTTGTCATGCGGATCTGAGGCGTCTTTTCCCATCCGTTGTCAATGCCCTTGAGGTAGCGGTCAAAGAACTGGGACAGCTCGTCGGTGTACTTGGGCACGGCCCAGATGTCGTGCCACTCCTGGTACGGACTGAAGCGGATCCACTTGTCGGGGGTGTCGACATCCAAGAAGCCACGGATCGAGCCCATCGTGTGGAGTGCTGACGAAAAGGAGGCCGTGATGTAGGTGGGGATGTTGATCTTAGTCATGTCTGGCCGCTTGTCTTCCCAGTAGGGATTGGACACGCCGCCGCTGCGCCGGTACATCTCCTTGAAGCTCTCCATACCGTCACGGCCCTGGACCATGACACCTGAGATGTGATCAAAGAAGTTGCCGGCCCGGATGCCACCACGCAGAAACTGCTCGCGAAACAAATCACCACACCCTTCCCAGGGAGCAATGGCCTTGAGAGATGGTGGGCGCAGCTGAGCAATAAACCACTGGGCAATGGCCAGGTGCGAGTTGCCAGCCATGCCCACATTGCCGTTGCACCAGGGCAGCTTGGCAACTTCTTCGACACAGTCATAGCCGTCCTCGGCCTCCTGCGTGCCCATAATGACACACATGCCCTCCGAGTCACCAACACCACGCGTATCAACGTTGAGAATAGCGAATCCACGGTCAACAAACGTGGCCGGGTCCGGGCCTTCAAATTTCTCGAGACCACTCAGGGTCTTGGGTGCCACGCCAATGTCGTAGGGCGTCATCATCTTGAGAAACTTGAGGCCGTTGAGCTTCTTCCCGAAAGGACTCCAGGACAGGATGGCAGGCACAGGCTTATCGTTGCTGTCGACGGGGCGGTAGACATCTGCATAGATGACGGCGCCGTCGCGCATCTTGATACCCACATCGTGCTCGACGAGGATGTCGCACGGCAGCTCACGCTCCTCAAACGGAGCTGAGCCCTTCTTCAGAATTTCACACTTGTTGAGGAAGCCCTGGTAACCGTTGAGGCCAATCGATGGCGGGTCGATGTGCTTGCGGGCGATCTGGCAAGGAGGAGGCATTTTCTTGTGAATGGTTGTCTAGGTGGTTGATTTGATTTTGCAAAATAATTGATTCGATGTATTTGGCTGACTTTGTTCAGGTTGTTTGTTTGCCGCCATTGAAAATCAAAACAATAAATACCCCTCTATTGTTGATTTCGTTCCTGGCGATATCGGCCTTCACTTTGGAGAAACGTCATTATCATTCTCGGATTTTCCGGGTCTGTATGCCGTGAGAGTCGATCAAGGGTTGAGTCAATATTGATCATTATTCTCTTTTTCAATCCAACTCTTTGATATCATATTCCGTGCACTTGCAGCTATTCCACGGATTACGCCGGCCAGTGCCAGCCCTCAACACTGGTGTGTTTGGCTAGTTCGCATTTAGTGTGCATTCTAGCCTAGGACTCGGATTCCATTCTCCACAATCCCCACACCCCAGATTCTGTTCAGATTTTCACAGAGATTGCCCAGTTTGTCCCTGGCCTTCCTGGATCTCCACCTCTTGACGACGTCTCTTGTCAACCACGGAGGGAGCGACAGGTGTGCGTGGAGGCTGACAACAGAAAAGAGCAGAGCTCAGGCGAAGGGGCCAGTCGTCGTCGCCTGTTTAGATATAAGACGTCGTCGAGTCGCTTGCCACGTCTTCGGCCTATGATATTCTCGTGGTCACTCCATCATCAACTTAACCTTTACAACGTGTTTCTACTTTCCATTACCTTTCTCCCCCCTTTTCTTGCAAATTCTCACCAATACCCTGACACACCAGCCATGGCCCGCCATGCTGCTCCCACCGGCCGCACTTTGGCTGATGTGCTGCCGCCCAACGTCACGTTTTGGTCGCCGCATATCGTGCAGCTCAACCTCCGCCTGTTCGTCATGTTGATTGGCGGCATCTGTATGGGTTTCGATTCGGCCATGATGAACGGCCTGCAGGACCTCGAGACGTGGCGGGACTACTTCCATGATCCCCGCTCGTGGCTCCTGGGCGTCGTCAATGCCGTGCTCAACGTGGCCCCCATCGTTGGTGGCATGCCCGTTGCCTGGCTCTCGGATCGCTACGGCCGCCTGCTTTGCGTTCGCCTTGGCTGCTTGCTGTTGGTGTTTGCATCTGCTCTGCAGGCTGGCTCACGGAATCTCGGCATGTTTGTCGCTGCCCGTTTCCTGATCGGTTTTGGCATCGAGCTTTGCGTCGTCAGCGGTCCTGTTCTCGTGAGCGAGCTCGCCTACCCGGCCTACCGTTCTCAGATGACCAGTTTGTTTCTGTGTTTTTTTTATGTTGGCTCCATCATTGCCAGCTGGACCATCTTTGGCACCTCGCAAATGGCCAATACCTCTTGGTCGTGGCGCATCCCCTCGCTGCTGCAGGCTTTTGTGCCACTGGTACAAGGCTGCCTCAGCTTCCTCGTTGTGGAAAGCCCTCGTTGGCTCTACAGCAAAGGCCGTCAGGACGAAGCCAGAGACATTTTGGTCCGCTTCCACGGTGGCGGCGATCCTGACTCGCCCCTTGTCGACTACGAAATGGAGCAGATTCGCGAGTACTTTGAGTCCGACAGCGAGGCCAAGAAGCTCAAGTGGACCGGTCTATGGAAGACAGTGGCCGACCGCAAGCGCCTGTTGCTTGTCATCTACATTGCCTTTATGACACAAGTCTGTGGTAGTGCCCTCATCAGCTACTATTTGACCCTCGTCCTCAACACCATCGGCATCACTACCACAACAACGCAGACACTCATTAACGCCATCCTGTCCATTGTTTGCTGTCTTGTGGCCGTCATTGGCGCCTTCCTGGTTGACCGACTTGGTCGCCGTTTTCTGTGGCTGTCTGCCGTCAGTGGTATGCTCATCACATTTGCCATCTGGACGGCCCTCTCTGCCCAGTTCGAGAAGCATAACACGGATACACTGGCCCGGGGCGTTCTAGCCTTTGTCTTTTTGTTCCAGGCTAGCTACTCCTTTGGCATCACCCCACTGAGCTTTACCTATGCCGCCGAGATTCTGCCCTTCCATGCTCGCCAAAAGGGCATCGGTCTCATCTACATGTGCAACAGCATCGCCCTTATTTACAACAATATGGTTAACCCTGTCGCCATGGACGCCATCGGCTGGAAGTACTATTTTGTCTTTATTGGCCTGCTCGTGCAGTGGCTCATTGTCATCTACTACTTCTTCCCCGAGACGAAGGGACAGGGCTTGGAGGAACTGCAAAACCTCTTTGAACCGGACACCATCCAGAATTTGGCCAAGACGGATGATCTCGAGGCCATCAGCCGCGAGGAGGTAGACCGCAAGCAGGCCATGACTGCTGTCACTGAGCATGCCGAGTGAGGTTAGAGGCAGTTGTGTGGGTTGTAATCTGGTGGTAGTATGGGCTTTAATACTGGAATTGCCGTGGAGTTGGGGGCTTTGTAGGCTATTGGATGAGATGCGTATTTTTATGTTACGTATTCCACAAGAAAAATTCAATACTTTACCTGACTTGATCACTATGTTATCCCCGCTATGCACAAGGATATTTTTATTTAAATTATACTAATCGTGAGTTGTCACGATCTGCAACTTTCTCTATTCCGTCACATCTCATTCTGATATGCTCAATTTTTCTAAACTACAGTAATAAGTAAAATCTACGGTTCAATTTAAGACAGACAGAAAACAAAATGACGGCCTTTGCCACAACGGTCGTTTTAATTCTGTAACAATATAGACATATGAAAGCGTGTCGATATAGATACGGACTATTTCTCGTTGAAAATAATACAACTTGACTAGTAAGGCTTCACGCCAGCGAGTTTCAGCAGCTTGTCGGTCAGGACGGGCTTCTCCAGTGGTTCGTCACGCTCACCAGAACAGACTTCGCCATGACGCATGGCCTTGCCCTGCCCGAAAATATTGCAGTGCGGCCAGTGGGTGGTGGCTTCATAGCGATGGAATATGTCGGCCTTGAGAGCAACGTCCTCGGGGCTGGCCAGACTGGCCGGTGTGTAGGTAGCGTAAAGAATGGTGCGGACAGTCTCGCTCTCCGGCAGACGAGCATAATGCACAGTACGAGAGTCCCAAATAATCAGGTCGCCGGGCTCGGCATCGACTTTGACGACTGAGCAGCCCTGGCTAATGAACCACTGCACATCCTCCTCCTTGAAGCCGTACCAGTCAAACTGACCGGGGGCACCGGCAGCTTTGGGGGCAGGCGGGTGCTCCTGGAAGAAGCGTTCAAAGAGCTCAGAGCTTCCCTGAAGAAGGACGAGACCACCGTCCTTGGGGCCTGCATTCGAAAAGTTGATGATACCCTGCGCGCAGGCAAGGCCCCGGCGGGTCGGGGACTGGTCAACGTGCGGCCATGGTGACCACTGGACGTCCGTCCGACCGGGCAGAGTGACGTTGACGGCGTCAAAGGAGACGAGCAGCTCGTGAGTACCCCAAAGCTTGGCAAATGCATCGATGACGCCGTCCTCGCAACGGGCATCCCACACCCACTTCTCGTGGGCCGCACAGTAGTTGAGAATCATGCCGCCCTTCATCATCATGGGCAGCTTCTCCTGGACCCATGTGCTCTTGTCGTTCATGTCAAAGCCAAAGGGGAACTTGTTGAACCAGTCCATGGCGGTGGCCCGGTACTGGTCAGCCCTCTCACGAGGAATGGCAGCCTTGATGACGACATAGCCCTTGGAGAAGAAGTCGTCACGCCAGTCGCCAAAGGGAATGTTCTGGTTGGCTTGCGAGGCAAGGATGTCGTGGGTGCCACCAACCTTGGTATCATAGTCGTGGACAGTGCCATGGCTGTTTTGGAGGTAGTCGTTGGTGGACCGTTTTGCCTCGGCCGGGAGAGCAGCCGGGGCGGTGTTGGTGATCACGGCGGTGGCCATTGTGGAAGGTAATGTGAAGAGGTGTTGTTTTGCTAGTTATTTTCACTTCAGAAAACTTCAGTGTTCAAGGGATAGTTGAAGATTGATTTCCGTTTCTGAGTTCTGGATTGGTATTGATATTTTCAGTGGTCTCTCAAAACTTCTGTTATCAATCTAAGCTTTTCAAGTGGTTATTTCGGCTTGATATAGCTTAGTGGTGTGCCACAGTTGTTGCTCTCAGAGTCAATAAGGAGTTGACGCTGCCCCGTTTCTTTGCAGCAGCTGACATTCCCGAATCTTGTCCGCTCGATAGTGGCGCAAGAGAGTCATGTCGAGGATAATTCTGGAGGCGATGGGCCGACTCCGTGGACGGATCGTGAGAAGTGAGCCCTACCACTTTGGTCGCGGGCGATTGCCGTGGAAAATTGGCGTTTGTACGTTAATCCACGGATTAAGAAAGTATGCTGCTGGAATTCCACGGAGCAACACCGGCACTAACAAGGATTTAAATGATTCTCCACCAACACCACGAGGCACCAGACACCACGAGATATCACGAGGCACCGCGGGGACTTGCAAACCCCCCCGACAAATGGGGTTTCCAAAAAATAGCCTTGTAAATCTCTTCATCTTTGAGGATACCAATCTGGTTCCACTGCATCTTGCGCGGTAACCAATGGACGCCGGCTTAAAGAAACTTTTGATTGCATGTCACAGGATGAGCCTCCGCCGTCAACACTTGTGCTGGGTTAGTGCATCCCGGGGCCCGTGAGGGGTTTTGTCCACTTTTCACCTGTCGACAGTGGTTATTGGGGTTCTCTAGTGTGTCACTGCAAGCACGTTGTCTCTTTGTGGTGCAGCCTGTGGGGTAAATGTTGCCGACTGGCAAGGTTGTCGCAATCGCAAGTGGAATAGCCGAGAGCGGCGGTGGTTTCCATGCAGGATCGAGGATTTGGTCTGACTTGGTCTCTTTCTTTATTTCTGCAAAGCACATAATTTATCGACATAGACACGCTGCAGTCACCGCTGTCCAAATCAAACCTCGATTATCGCCCACAATTATCATATCCCCTGGAACACGACACGACCAATCGCCATGGCAGGAGGAGCCGCGTCACGGCCAACCACGGGCTCAAGGCCCAAACAGCGGCGGTTGAGAGCAGTATGTCCAATGCACTTGTTGTTTGCGTGGAGAGACATAGTTTCTGGGGCCCCTTACTGACTTACATGCAGTGCGACTCATGCAGACAGAGAAAGGTAACCGACAACTGTTTTCTATTGTACTCCCAGCTTACAACTAACACAGACAGTTTCGATGCGACAGCGTTCCGGGATCATGCCGTAACTGCCAGGCGTACAGCGAGGTATGCATCATCTCGCGGGACGGCGCCACATTGCGACGGCCGGTGAGGGCGACCAGCACGACGAGCACGGCCAATGGACACGCTAGGTCGTCACGGTCACCGGCATCGCCAAAGTCGGGTCGCAGCAATGGACCAAGTCCACATGCGTCTTGCATACCGGCATCCTCGCCGACCGGCCCTCAGTTGATGCAACAGACAATCGAGGATGCAAACATCAATGTGCACATGCCGGGAGGTGCAGTCCAGCATGCAACCAACTCGATGCTTTGGCCACGGCCGACATCGTCGTCGCACATGTCGTTGCCCACTGCCGACACTGAGTCCGTGCAAGGTGTCGTGACGACCGAGGTCGGCGTGCATCCCAGTAACGCCAAGTTTGCAGGTGTCAGTTCAGCACAAGTGCTGGGAAAGGTGGCCGAAGCGGTGTCGCAGCCGTATGCACCCAAGTTGAACGTCATGGACTTTTTCTGTCCAACCATGACGTATGCAGAAGAGTTTCCAATGGCAGCACCGTCACTGCGGCCACTGGTCGATAAGAGCGTGGCCGACGCGTGTGTTCAATGTAGGTATTGCAAGGGACACGCATTTAAGGTGTTTTCACATCTGACAATGTCTTTTACCAGGCTATTATGAAACATACCACAACTTGTATCCAATACTCGAGCAAGACGACTTCCGGCTGGCGTACGATGCCTTCTACTCGGGGTCAACACCACCACCAGCACGCTTGGCATGCATCTACCTGGTCATTGCACTGGGCACGAACAAGAGAGAGTTGTTTGACTCGAACCTCCGTGCGGCATATGATCTGTATGGAAGGTTGATTGCACAGCCCTTCGTGGCCAGTGTCCAAGCACTGATATTGATGGTTAGTGCGGCGTGGTGTGCATAATGCGAGGGTGCAAAAAAGAAGATATAGCTTACTCTGCTTGCTGCCTTTGTCAGACACTTGTCTAACACTCCAACGCAGACAATATGTTTCCTCAATGCCGAACGAGACGGACAGGCCATCCTCTGCATCGGCCTCGCGACACAAATATCTATGTCCACGGGCCTGCACCGTAGCCTGTATATCCACCGCCACCCACTCGAATTTGCGTTCGTACTCAAGGACCACAACACACGCAACTGTATCTGGTGGACATGCTACTGTCTTGAGAAGAAGCTGTCGTTTGAGAATGGCCGATGTTCGACGATCCACGACGACGATTGCGACGCGGAACTACCGGTTCTATCACAGTCAAGTACGCCATCCTTGACACGACAGACGAATGGCGGCTCGTTTACGTTTTTGATGTCCTTCATCCGTCTGGCCAAGGCGTTGTCCAGCATCTCCCGCAGTCTGTTTAACAGGACAGCATCCCACCTCAGTATTGACGAGCTGCTGCACCGCATCGCTGTGGCCGACGACGATCTGCTGGCGTGGCGCAGTTCGCTGCCAGACAATCTGCAGCCGGACCGAGAGCCTTTGTATGGACGACGGCACCAGGATGCCGTGGCCGAAACGGGATCGGAGATGCTGCACTGCGTCTACTACAACGCACTCGTCATTATCCACCGCGCCTCGCTGGTCTTTATGGCGACGCAGCCGGTCATTCTGCAGTCCCATCCCAATATGCGCATGTCGGCGTCGGATGCCGTGTGTCTTGGTGCTGCACGAGCCTTGATCCGGTCAGCCAACCATCTAATCCTCGAACAGCACACTTTCCCTCTGTTACGTTGGGTGAATCCGTATGCCATCAACGGAGTCATGGCGCTGTACATCGGCGTGCTGCAGTGGCCGCTGAGGTGGTCGGTCCTGACGGACCTGGCGCTGGTGCGCAGCCTGGGCCGGTGTTTTGAGAAGAGCTCGGATGTGGGTGCAGCACCAAGGTTTCAATCTTTGATCGGGTGTTTGTTGGAGGCCGCAACAAAAGCAGAGGCAGTGGCTTCGGCTCATGAGAAGGAGAAAACCCGCGATTCGGGAGGGAATGGAAGGGGAGCGTCGAGTGGGCCTCGCGTGGCAATGGGAGAAGACGGCGCCGGTGTTAGTGGTCAACAAGAACGATCAACTATGGGAGAATCAAGGTCAGCACTACCGCAACAAACATCAACGACACCCAATCCAACGGTGGCCAACACCTGGCCCGACCACGATACCTCCCTTCCCTCTGTGACAACCAACCACGTCCACAACAACAACTCGTGGTTGATCACGCCAGCCCCGTCTGACCTCTTTTCTGTCGCGTCCGGCATTGCCGATACCGATCTGGTCTCTGGCGATCTGCAGTTTGGCGACTTCTTTGGCGACCACTCGACAGCGTGGAACATGTGGCCGACGATGCCAGGCAGGGAGACCATTGATCAGCTGCCTGGCTTGATGGAAGTCGTGCAGGCTGATGTTGCAGTGGATGAAGCTACCCAGGAAGAGATGCCCCCTAGACCATGAGACGTTGTGGGTGGCGCGTCGTCGCTGGATAGGTATATAGCGAGTAGGTATCGATTGTAGGAAAATTTGTCGATTGGTTGGCTTGCCCTGTCAGCGTTGGAATCAAAATTAAATGATGATGTCGAATTGGTTGAATCAAAATGACGTGTACCGCGTTCCTGCCTTGCTCCGCGTTTGTTGAGTAAGGGCGGTGGGAAGCGGCAGAACCCGTTTGGTGGGACCGAGCCGTGTAATTGCCCAAAGGGGAAGGATCAAACCGCGAGATGTACCCGAAGTTGAGAAACATTGTCCGTCGTTCCTTCCTCTTTCACGATGTGAGAAATTTACTAAATTTTGACGTCAAATATTGTAACTTGCAGAAAATACTAACAGCTATTAATTCACCCCAACTAATACCACCCAATGATCAAAAAAACAACAAGACGACATCCAAACCGTTACCCCTCTCGAGCTTACCTGCGATGCAGCCCCTAAAATAGCAACTGCGTTCCCCACGGGATAGCGCAGTTAGCGGCCAAATCCCCGCATTTTCGAATAGGTTTAGTGGGTAATTGAGGCTACCCTGTGCTAACCCCGCCCATAGCGCAGTGCGCATACGCCGTGGATTAAGGCAAAAGGCACCCAAAGGCAAGCGACATCACGGTGCACCCTCCGACATGATCACAACTCCCCTTCCTCATTCAACCACCCAAACCTACATAACTATAGCAGCCCCAACTATGAAAGCTGCAGATCGAATGACCACCGATATGTTATGACATCACATTGCACTATCTAACGCCCAGATAAATACAGACCTATCAAGACTCACAAAGCATCGACAATGGCAACAGCAACAAAGATGATGTCTGTGGCGCGTCAATTCAAGGGCATAAACATCGCCCAGGTTGACATCAAGCCCATCACCGCAGAGTCGCACTTTTCGCCGTCTACCAGCCCTGCAGGCTCTCGCGTTATTCCCAAAGGCACTGTTGTCAAGGAGGGCCATCAGCCTCTGCCAGTTGACATCTTGGTCGAAGAAGACGTTGCCATTGTTGTCCGCGACGGAGTCACCATTTGCGCCGACATCTACAGGCCAGCCAAAACCAGCGAACCCGTCCCAGCCATTTTGGCAGCTGGACCGTTTGGCAAGAACGGCGGGCCCAACAAGAACAACTTCAACAAGTGGCCATGGCGGTTTGGCTGTCCGCGCATCGCGACGAGCGGCCTCGAGAAGTTTGAAGGGCCAGACCCGGGCTACTGGTGCCTCCACGGCTATGCCATTGTTCACACAGACTGCCGCGGAACTTGGAACTCGACAGGCAACGTCATCCTACCCAGCAAGAAGGAGGGCGAGGACAACTATGACATTATCGAGTTTGTGGGCCAGCAGCCGTGGTGCAATGGCAAAGTGTCCATGTCTGGCAACAGTTATCTCTCCATGACGCAGTGGTTTGCCGGTGCCGAGAACCCGCCACACCTGGCCTGTCTTGCTCCATGGGAAGGTGTGTCTGATCTTTACAACGACATGCTGCGCATTGGTGGGAGTCCCGACCCGGGTTTCACGGCTGGTCTGATTACAGGCGACATTGCCAGCTCAACGGGTTCCAGGGGCGACGATCTCGAGACCATGTGCTACAAGTATCCGACGTGGAACAAGTATTGGGAAGAGCATCGGCCCGAGTTTGACAAGATCAAAGTCCCACTGTACATTGTGGCCAGCTGGACGAATGCTCTCCACACATACGGCACTTTCCGAGCATGGCAAAAAGTGTCGAGCACCGATAAATGGCTGCGCATACACAACACCCACGAGTGGCCAGACCTCTATCAGAAGCAGTCCGTTGAGGACCTCCGCAAATTCTACGACTACTACATGAAGTACGCCGTCAACGATTGGCCGCAAACGCCCAAGATCCGACTCAGCGTGCTCGATGCTGGTGGCCGTGACATTGTCAACAAACCCGAAGCCGAGTTTCCTCTGGTCCGCACTCAACCACTCAAGCTGTACCTTGATGCAACTCATAACACTACATCGGCGACCGCCCCGACAGAATCTGTGTCCTCATATGACGCTGCCACTGGTGAAAGTATCTTCCGCATCACTTTTCCCACGAAGACGAAGCTTATTGGCTACAGCAAGCTGCGACTTTGGGCCGAAGCTGAGGGATCGAACGACATGGACATATTTGTGATTTTAGAAAAGATTGACACGGCCACCGGCAATCTGCTCGAGTCCTGTGTCACCGATGTTGGCTACCTCCGGGATAACCCAGACGCCGAGCGCAAAGAACTGGCCGACAAACACGCAGCTGACCCGTCGTTTGGTGCTTCATACTTCAACAGTGGACCAACTGGCCGGCTGCGGGCTAGTCACCGCGAGCTGGATCCAGCTCAGGCCACTGACTTGAACCCGGTCTACACCCATCGTCAAGAACAGTTGCTACAGCCCGGTGAGGTCGTGCAACTCGATATTGGCTTCTGGCCATATGGCTGGATTATCCATCCTCACCAGGAACTGCGCCTGCGTATCTCCGGTGTCAACCCCAAACCGCATCTACGACCCAACGACAAGCCGGCCGTCTTGAGGAATAAGGGCCGTCACATTTTCTACACGGGTGGTGATCGGGCTTCGTTTCTGTTGTTGCCGTTGATTCCCCGGGCGTGAACCTTGACAAAGCTTTGTCATGAGCCATATTGTCTACCAACAGACAACAAGTTGTGTACATAAATACATGGATCAATGTAACAGCCACACATAAGAATTAATTATATTATATAGAAATGTACGGAGCTTGATTTTTTCCGTCCAATAAAAAACATAAATTCCAATACCTGTTTCATCCCACATATCTCATACCGTCATCCCTCTTGTTGACATTTCTATTTATACACGACACGTTATCCGGCCATCTTTCATCTCGTCTCTTGCACGATGTCCGATATATGCGAGGATTCCGGGGTCGCCGACGATCTTTCCGTATATGGCGATGGCCTAGAACCAGCAAATTCCCATAACGGCTTGGATGATACGACACAGGCCGTCGATGGAATCGTCAACGTTTTCTACCAAATCCGAGACGCCTTGGAGACGAACAACAAAATGATGATCCGAAACTCTGCAAGGATAGATGCTGAGAACCCACACCTTCCACCCTCGGATTCTTTGGTCTTGCCAAGTCCCGTTACGATATGATGTATCTCATAGTTAAGATGCTCAGGGACTTTGGAAAGTTCTTGGATCTGCCGTCATCCGAGGGCTTTAGCGGCACAAAAAACAAGCGCCAAACGGCAGACCTTCTCCTCGATATTATCCACGAGGTGGCCTTCACCGTGTGGCCGCACATCAACGCAGATGCTGTCACTATCTTTGATCTCCCTTGCAGTCACGCAAGACCAGAACACAATAATTCAGATCCTGATACGGAAGTGCCACCGTGGCTCATGCTAGCGTGTCTGGATTGGTGTAGAATCTCCTAGGTCATCTACGAGACTTGTTTTGCACGTCTTGTTCGCAGTTTCCGTCGCCTTGGCTGCCACTTCCGTGTAGACTATATGATGGAAAACATAGACTTCGTCGTCCTTTTCGTCTCAGGTGCATGTGGCCCACGACGCACATCAACCCCGAAATCATCACATGGGGCATGCGCACATATTTCTCCCTCTTGGCCGCATTTACACGCAGCCTTACTTCTACCCCGGCACTAAACAGACGAGAGCAAAACCTAATGCTAAAGAGATATATCAACCATGCAAGGGCTGTTGCTGATCGGGTAGAACCAGAGGCAGCGGACGAATATGAAGGTAAGGAGGAAGGCTGGGGAGCGAGGACGAGGATGAGGAGGACGACGACGACGACAATAACGATGACGATGAAGACGATGACAATGAGGTTGAAAATGAATACAGTGGGTAGGACCAATCGACGTAGACTACAGACGGTGATGACAGAGTTACTCATGCTGTCGATGCAAACGCTGTGACCTCAGATGCAGCCCCGGTTGAAACTGCACATATACCCAGGCAATGTTTGCAAAACTCTTCCCTTTGAGTTCTTTAGAGTAATTTAATTATAGCAGAGGAAAAAATAAAAAGATACCCCTTCGATTTAATTAACTAAACCAACACTCTCGTGATTATACGTTTCTTTATTTATTTTTATAATAATCATACTTCAACGCTCGGCAAATAAATCAAACATATAACATATATCAAATCCAAAGTAAAGAAGAAGCAAAGGGCGATACCAGTTATAAGATGATGGCAAAGTCTCTAAGCACTTTCGTTTTATCTTGATGCGTAGCCGTTAAAAGAATAGATGGTGTCGACATGTCGTTGGCCACACTGAGGTGCCGCACCATTGCTTCGCCTACTACTGTTGAATGGGAAATTTTAATGTTAGCGCTGGAGTTTAATAAGAAGCACATATTTGGCGCCTGCTTATAGGATTATTAGTATTGAATTATATGTAATAAAAAAAGATTGTGCTACGTCTTAATGTTTGTATTTATTTCAGATATAGTAAGTAGGAATAGAAGATATTGAAATACAATAACTTAGCTTGGAATAATAACAGCTTTAATAGGCACTCCCTTTCCAACCAATCCGAGAGCCTCTTCCAAACGATCAAGCGGGAACCGATGGGTGATCAGTTTGGCAAACTGCAACCGTTCGCCATGTTCAGATGCAATATCCACCGTTTTCTTGTAGCTGGCGACATCGAGACCCAAGCTGCCGATAATCTGGAGATTGTAGTTGTTGATCCGCACTGGGTCAATTGGTACAGAGTGGCTGCCGGAGTAGAGGCCAAGAATAAGATATTGCCCGTTCGGACCCAAAAAATTGATGCCCTCAGCAAAGGCAGATGCAGTCCCGGCAGCTTCGATGACAATGCATGCTCCACCACGGTCGGCCGTGAGCTCCTTGACACGGACAAGCCGTGCTTCTGGTCTCGTTTGGGTGACAGACATTGTGCACGTCGCACCAAGTGAGGCTGCCACGTCTAGGCGATGATCCGGGTCGCCAATGACGATGATCGACCGGGCTCCAGCAAGGCTTGCCAGAAGAGTGCATGCCAGACCCACAGGGCCCGAGCCTTGTATGACAACATCGTCATCTGGACCGATGCCTGTCGTGGTTGTCATTCGAAGTTGCTTCAAACCTCTCAGAGCAGTCGGCATGCCGCATCCAAATGTGATGATGTTGTCCGCAGCCGCAACACCGCTGGGGACACGTATGTACACGCAGTTCTCGCTCAATGTGGCGTATTGTCGGAAGCCTGCCCCGTTGGGTGTTCCGGCGGATGGCGGCCAGTTGATCTTCTGGCACTGGAGTGGGTTCGAGCTGCTGCAGCCGGAGCACGTCCCACAAGGCGCCAGTGGCATCCAGTAGAGTGTGTCGCCTTGGCTCAACGATGTACCCACGCTGTCGGTTTTGATCTTAGCTCCAAGGCTTTCGATGATACCAACAGCTTCATGTCCGAAACAGACACCTGTGGACGACGATTTGGCTGGAACGTCGCCTTTCAGCCGATGCACATCACTGCCGCATATGCCGGCAATGGAGACGCGCACAAGAATCTCATCTGGTGCTGGCGGATGCACTTCTTCCTCGACAATCTTGATCGGCTCCCCCGGTCTTGTAAAAACTGCAACTTTTCCAGTCCGCATTTTCGTTTGCTTATTGGGTTAAATATCTGAACGTGATGTACTGATGATTGGCATACAGAGGTGATTGGCGTGAGCGTGTAAATAAGACGGCTGCATGAAATTTAATTCCAGAAAGCATCAGCTGTCAATCAATATTCAAGAATTAGACAGTGTCTTGATTTATTGGTCAAAATAGTAGCCTCGGGTACTTTTCATGACAACTGGTGTTGCATTGGGACGGGGTGGATTGCCCGCCCAGATTTACAAGCTGTGGCCAACCCGCACTTAACATTCACGAACCATGATACAAAAGTGTCAGTTTTAACCCGTTTTCTGACTTATAGGTGATTATGGATGGTATCGTGTATATTTTGAGCATGAAATAAATAAATATGTACATTAAAATAGGAACATGATGGGAGGACCGAGCATGAGTTCGACCACACATGTTTAATAACTCTTGGGTAAGCCAAGAACACGCTGGCCGATGTAGTTCTTAATCATCTCGCCACTGACCGGGGCAATTCGGCCGATCCACGACTCCCGCTGGTACCGCTCCACATGGTATTCTTTGGCGTAGCCCATGCCACCATGGGACAGGATGGCCCGTTCACACGTCTTGGCCGTGGCCTCGGCGGCCAGATACTTCGCAGCATTGGCATAGGCGCCGTCCGTACTGCCGTTGTCGTACATGCGAGCAGCTAGGTAAATCATCAAGCGAGCACTCTCGAGCTGCATCCAGCACTCAGCCAGGGGATGCTGCAGGCCTTGGTATGAGCCCACCGGCTTCCCAAACACCACACGATCGTTGACATAGTTGCATGTGCGCCGGAGAGCTGCATAGCCAATACCTAAGGACTCCGCACCAATTAGGATACGTTCGGCGTTCATGCCGTGCATAATCATGCGGAAGCCCTCGCCCTCCTCGCCGATGAGATCAGCGGCCGGCACCTTCCAGCCGTCGAAATTGAGCACATTTGTGTCGACGGCGGCACGGCCCATCTTGGGAATCTCGGCTACGTCGACAGCACTGCGGTCAAGGTTGGTGTAGAAGAGGGACAGGCCCTGGGTGGGCTTTGTGACCTTATCGAGCGGCGTGGTGCGCACAAGAATGAGAATCTTCTCGGCCACTTGCGCTGTTGAGATGAACACTTTGCTGCCGCGGAGGACGTAGTGGTCGGCGTCTGGTGTGGGCTTCACCGCCAGAGACTGCAGCTTCAGGGTATCGAGGCCTGTATTCGGCTCCGTCACGCCAAAACACGCCCGTTCCTTGCCTGCAATCAAAGGCGGCAGCCACCGCTGCTTTTGCTGGTCGCTGCCAAACTTGGCCACCGGCTCCAGGCCAAAAATATTCATGTGCACGGCCGAAGCGCCCTGCTGGCCGGCCCCCGACTCGGCAATAGTCTGCAGCATGATGGCGGCCTCAGAAATGCCCAGCTCAGATCCGCCATATTTTGATGGTAGGCAGATGCCCAACCAGCCGTTATCGGCCAAGTCCTTTGTAAATTCGGAAGGCCATTTCTTGTCATTGTCCCGCCCCAGCCAATACTCGTCTGGGTAGTTGACACAGATCTTGGCCACGGCCTCTCGCACTTCTCGTTGTGATTCTGTCCAGTCTGGCAGGTTGGTGGGAAGAAAGTCGGTTGCCCGGGCATGAACGGCGCGGGAGACGATACCCTGAAAAGCGTGTCGTGGCAGGTGTGTTGTGAGGGATTGTAGTGGCTGCAGCGGATGGAGTCGCTGTAATCGCCGTAGTGAGCGTGCCGCGGCAATTGTCTTTTGCATTTCGGCGGATGTGAATGGGGGGGAAAGAGGAGGTTGTTTCGAATTGAGTGAGTTGCTCGGTATCTTGTCGTTTTAGTCAAAGGGATGATCAGAAGGCGTCTTCTCGTCGCCAAATGGGCATCATATCCGCTCAAACGACCAGGGCACGATTTGGTTAAATATTGTTGGAGATCCCGAGGTTTTTGATGCAGCTACAGTGAATGTGCTGTGTTGGCGCTGTGTTGGGGTTGTGTTTCCCCCAAAGAGAGTCGAGAACTGTGACGTAAGCTAGCGTGGAGAGACCTGCAACAACAGTGAGAATAGCGCTGGTTTGTAGGTACAGCAGATCATCGGCCAGAATTCCGAGTGCTGCACCGGCACTATTTCCCGGGCCTGCAACCAGCACAGTTAGGTTCTGGTTGCCCAAAGTGTGGAGAACCAGCTGTCTGACAGGCCGCGGACAGGGGACCAGGGGGTTTGAACTGAGCTGTGCCAAGGCTGCCTGCACGTCTGACTTCCGGAATGCACGTCAAAGCTACAGGACATACTGGACCTGGGAGCCGACGTCTGCATCGGAATCGGCATTTTCACACACCCAAGTTTGATGGACTTTATTCCGTGAGGTTTCGAATAGCCTTTATGGATTGAGAAGTGATGTTTTAGTCGGCTTTTGTAACGACTGCTGTGCGGTTACCTTTTTTTAGACACAAATGTGACCTAACGTTCAGTGCAACAGGGCCCAGAGCGATGCCAGTACCTGGGCATACAACAACCACTCACATCTGACAGCTGTGGCTTGTGTTGTTTACAAAATCAAGTTAATTATGTGTTTCAATGCGTTTGTATCGTGATAAAAGTGATAATTCGTTCTCGATTATGAGATGACGTAATAAATGCAGAAAACAAGTCAAGATCATTGAACCATGTGCATGTGCATACCCACAGCCAACAGCCCACCAACCCAGACACTCCAATCACAAACGCCCGCCCATGATAACGTCCCCCTAAAACACACTCTCTACTCAAACACCTTCTTCTGGGCGACGTAGGAACTGTAGACATCCATATCGTGGCCAAATACAAGCTTGGCATCAAACAGGCGCTGCAGACGCTTGATCATGGTCAGGCTGTTGAACCAGGCGTTGTGGTCACGCGCCAGACCACCGTGCGGGTGTGCCAGCTCGTAGTTCTCCGAGATGTGGAACTGGTCGGTCGTCCAGATGAACGTGCCGTCCTTTGCCAGGTTGACCTGCATAATGACCAGGCCGGGTGTGTGGCCGGGCGAGTGGTGCAGCGTGATGCCCTGGTAGATGTCGAGGTGCGCATCGTTGAACGTCTGCCACTTGAGGCGGTCCAGGATCATGTAGTGGCTGAGGTAGACGCCCAGGTCGGCGCCCGTGGCCACGGCCCAGCAGGCGTGCTTGAACTCCTCCTCGTGCACGTAGATGGGCACATCTGTGTCCAAGAAGTGTTCCAGACCACCGGCGTGATCGAGGTGTAGGTGGCCAATGATTACGGCCTTGACATCCTTGATGTCGTTGCCCGTCTGCTTGATGGCCTCTGGCAGCTTGTTCTCCACGTTGTACTTTGTACGTGGGAACACGTCGGTCAGAGGAGCACCCCATTTCTGGATTGTTAGCAGTGTACAAGACATGGATATGTCAATTCATAACGGTGTACTCACCACCTCGATATCCTCAGCGCAACCTGTCTCGTACAGAATGAGACCGACGCCGGGGTACTCGATCAGACACGCCAAGACAACAAGCTGGCGGCGCTTGTTCTCGGGGTTTTTGTTGGAAAGGGTTGAAGTATTACCACCACGAAGCAGCCACGACTCGTCACACTCGAGGGTGCCCAGGTTCAAGAAGTGCATCTTAGTGCCCTCAGGGCACTTGAATGCGGGCACAGCCGCATTGGCGAAAAGCGACGTGATGTCTGTTGTGGAGCTCATGTTGATGTGTGGTTGTATGATGAGTAAGAAATGAGAAACGGGTTCTGCAAGCAAGTGAATATGGCCAAACAGAAGAATGGGAAAGAGATAAATAAATTGATGCAGCCCTCGCAATTTGGATGCTTGACGGTCGTATTTATCATCTGTCGTCAACATCCGCAAAGGTTGGAACCGCAGTCCGCCCCCTCTTTCTTACAAGGTCCCCTCACCCGTTCGTCCATTTCTCCGCATTTAATGCATCCCGAGCTAATCCCAACCAACACCAACGCAGCGAGAGAGAGCTAGAGAAAAAGCCACAGCATCAGTCCATGGAGTCGCCGTTTCCCTGCTGAGAAAGTCCAGCCGCTAGTTGCTCGAGCTTACTCCTCACTAACACGGAAACCACACCGGAAATAGTGCTTCGGTCGCTCTGCCGATCGCCTGGGCAAGCTGGCAAGCTTGACTCGAGTTGTGCTGTGAGCTGTCTTAGCTGTGCATTATGCAGTCGAGTCTGTTGCATCCCAATTTAACCAGTGGCAGGATACATTAAGCGAATTACGGCTCAATCACCGAAGGGCGTTAAAGGAAGTCCCAGGTCAAGCAAACGTGCCACCTCTTGTCCCAGGAACCTGGGACGACACATGTTTTGAGGCAGAAATTAAACATTAGGATCTGACTAAACTTGGGTCAGCCTACCTCCCCGTTGACATCCAATCTAGATCTCTACTTGAAACGGATATAATAAACATATTTGAACGACCTGCACCGGTGTCTTGCCTCGAAGCCCACACCTCGTCGACTTCCACCCAGCAAACCTAAGACGACTCGGTCTGATCAGCCTGCTCGGCGTGGATGGCATGCTGCACCTTCTCTGACTCGATGGCACGGTCGAGCTCCTCGCGCTGCTCGGCAGTCAGATGCGTCAGGTGCAGAGCAACCTTGTCACCGAATTTCTCGCTAATCTCCTCGAGAGCGAGACCCTTGGTCTCGGGGAACGTCCACCAGATAATGGGAATGTTGATGGCCGTGAGGATAATAAAGACGAGGTAGTACTTCCAGCCAATGGTGGCAAAGGCCGTGGCGGCAGGGATCAGGTACGCCACGGTGGAAAGGAAGAGCACGGCCAGCGACCAGGCCATGCCCTTGGCACGGAGGTGGTTCGGGAAGATCTCGCTGCAGTAGACGTAGGTCGTGGCGTCGATGCACACACCATAGCTGATTGGGTTAGTGAGAAGAACGAATATACCAGTGGTGATCGAGTGTGGATTGGTACATACAATGCAACAAAGAGGAAGAAGAAAAACACGCCTGCATCAAGGCCGTGCTTGTTTGTGGTGCCGGCGTACGAGGCGGAGAGAGCGGCGAGGAGGATCAGGCAGACCATACAGCCGGTCATGCCGATGACTATTTCGTTAGTACCTACTCCAATATCCATCATTGGGAGTTAAATAGGACTTACTCAAAAGCTTCACACGGCCAACGCGGTCAATGAGCAGCGAAGACACGTAGTTGCCGCACGTAGCGATGGTCACATACACGGCAGCCAGAAGGAGAGCGACAGTGTTGGACAGACCCAGGCCCTCGTAGAGAATGACACTGTAGTTGTAGACAACTGGTTGTTCATCTGGTTAGCTATGTTATCTTTCTTTTGCACATTTCTTTGTTGTCTACTCACCCAAGATGCAAGTACTCTCAGAACCAAACATGGTCATAAAGGCACAGAACAAACGCTTGCGGTCCGAGGGGGAGCGGAACATGCTCATCCAGGTGGCCTGCTTGGCGAGCTCTAGATCCGCCTCGACCTGGTTCTTCATAACATAAAACTCCTCGCGGGCAAACGAGATGGCTGAAGAGTTGTTCTTGCTGTCGTGGAGCTTCTCAATAATCGTCCATGCCTCGTCCGAGCGACCACGCATTAGCAGCCAGCGAGGCGACTCGGGCAGGATCGGCGTGAGGCACAATAGAATCAAGGGCCACAGGACCTGGACGGCAAGAGGGAACCGCCATTGGAAGCCCTCGTTGCTGGCAAAATAACACGCGTAGCCGATCCATGCGGCAATGGCATAGCCACCAACGAGGACGACACCGTGCTGGGCGACAAGGAAGCCACGGCTGGCAGGCGGGGCAATTTCGCTCTGGAACATGGGGATGAGCACCATCAGGACACCGGCAGCAAAACCACCCAAGACACGGCCGGCCAGGAACATAGCCAGGTTGCGGGCACCGGCTTGGAGAGCACCAGCGAGGATGGCAATGGGCGTGGCGAAGAGAAGCGTACGCTTGCGGCCCAGGCCATCGCATGACCAGCCACCGACGAGAGCTCCAAAGAAGCCACCACCGGAGAAGGCACCGTTGATACCGCCGATGATGGAGTTGGTGTAGGCATAACGAGGCGATGTAGAGTCGGAGCTGAGGTCGAAGTATAGATACCAAGAAGGCTGGCCAATAGTCGTCGAGGTGATACTGAAACTGTAGCCGTAGGTAATACTGCCCAGGCAGAGTGCGAGGACGATCTGTACAAGTTAGAATTTGCCAGTTTCATGAGAACAAGAATCTCAACGCGTGTATGTCGGACTGGAAACTTACTGCAAGGTTGAACGCGCTCACATGGCGCTCCTCCTTGGTGGCCATGATGATAAGAACGTGTCGAAATTGGTTGATGTGAAGTGTTGAGCCGGTTTGATGGCCTTGGCAGGTCGATGTGAATCAAAGGTGATGAGTAAAATCTTGACTTGAATAAACAGATAAAATAAGAAAGATCCAGACCGTATCGGTGATGCATGAATGGGTCATGCAGGTGCTCTTATACCTGTCGGTCAAGAGAAACAACAATGATTCCAGTCAGCCCTGTATATCGTAAGACAGGTGCTGGAGGTCCCTGTCCCGTGTCGTCCTGTCTGCCGAATTCTCCCTGTTTTTGTTGTTGTTGGCAGTTTGACAGGTGTCGGAGATGAGGTCCGCCGGCGCTCTGCATTCTCACCGTCGCTACTAGCGTGTCTAGCCTGCGCAGGATGTGTGCTTCCTGTGCGTCTTGTGCGTCTTTGACTCTAAATTTACGGGGGGTTGAATCATTTCTCAGTAGTTCTCAGTCGTTGTTCTCTTGTTTCCCCGTGGGGAACAAGCCGGGGCAAACAGCCTGCCAATACTTCTGCCAACTCCGCTTCCACCTTTCTTTACTCTTCATCAACCCCATCGGCGCCAGTCCCGACCTCGTGTTTACGGAAGCGTCCACAATTGCCAGTTCAGGAGACCGGGGGCGCCCTAAACAGCCACGAGAGCCGAACGAATTGCGTTAGGGCGGGCTAGTGTGGCCAGGCCTGACCCCGTGGGGAAATCGTTTCATTCGGCACAAAACACCGACTGGACGAAGAGCAACAAAAGAAACGAAAGAGACAAAAGCAACTTCGTTCTGACTTCGTGGCCTGGCCAGATTGGTGAATCAATAGAATTGTCGAACGATGGCCGGCAGATGTGAATCGGGCTGCGTGTATTCTACGGGAAATAAAAGTTGAATTTGAAGGGCTTTTTCCACAATGCAAACGGACTCAGGTGAATCAACAAATAAGCCCTGGACATATTGACAATTCCACGATTTAGAGGAAAAGTACTGTAACGTCTCATGAGTCGTTGCACAACATTTGCCGATGTGACGACGTCACACTGCGTCAATTGACAGGTGGCAGGTGTGTGTCAAAACGCGGGTACTTCCGAGCTCTATCCCAACGACGCGGTATTCTTTCGTGCCTGCATGTTGAACATCGACAAGTCGAAAACGTTCAAAGGTAAAAACACTTCCGGGGATGATAAGGTCACAGATTTATTGCATGCTTGGTTGGTACATTGTATCATTTGTGTATCATTCTATGTAGTGCATTCACGGATAAGTACATCAGGAGAGTTCCATTTTCTTGTTTTATTTGTCATTCAAAATGTTTATGCCGAGTTCATGCTGTAATATTGTTAGCGAGTGTCGAGCAAATTGTGACTTGAAAGGGTATACATACTTGATGAGAATCGTCTTGGGCTCGGTGTAGGCACGCAGGACGTACTCGCCAAACTCGCGGCCGACACCCGACTGCTTTTTGCCACCGAAAGGAACCTGCACGTTCATCGTGCTGACGCAGTTGATGCCAACAACACCAGAGTCAATCAGACTTGACAGACGCAGGGCACGGTTCAGGTCACGGGTAAAGACACCAGCCATAAGACCGTACTCGGTGTCGTTGGCCATGGCAATCACCTCCTCCTCCGACTCGAAAGTCTTGACAACAGCAACGGGGCCAAACACCTCGTCGGTGTAGATCTGGGCGCCGTCCTTGGGGTTGACAAAGACAGTGGGCTCCACGAAACAGCCACCCTCACCGTGGCGGATACCGCCGACGACAAGCTCAGACTCGGTCTTGCCACGCTCAATCATGCTCGTGACACGGTCAAGGGCAGCCTTGTTGACCAGAGGACCCAGAACAGTCTCCTTGATGGTCGGGTCACCAAGGCCAGCCGCAGCCTCCTTCATCTTGGCAGTGTACTTGGCAATAAAGTCGTTGGCAACCGACTTTTGGACGTACAGGCGAGTGGCAGCAACACAGACCTGGCCCGACCGCGCCAACACACCGTTTACAGTCCATGTCAGCGCATTGTCGAGGTCAGCATCGGCAAACACAACAGCAGGGCTCTTGCCACCCAGCTCGAGCGTCACACGCTTCAGATTGCTCTGCGCCGAGGCGATCTGGATCTTACGACCTGTAGCAATGCTACCCGTGAAGCTGATCTTGCGGATCTTCATGTGACTCGCTAGGAGACCGCCAGTCTCTCCAGCACCCGTGACAATCTGCAAAACACCGGGAGGGAAGCCAGCTGCCTTGAAGAGAGATGCAATAGCCAGCGAACCGAGCGGGCTCTGCTCCGAGGGCTTGATAATGATGACGTTGCCGGTGGCCAGGGCCGGTGCGGTCTTCATAATCAGGGTAGCGACGGGGGCGTTGAAAGGGCATATACCGGCGCAAACACCCAGAGGCTCTTGGCGCACCAGCTTGACAAATCCGTCGTCGGCGGGAAAGTAGTCGCCACGGAGCTTGTCGGTCCAGCCAGCGTAGTACGACAGCTGGCCAATGATGTAGTTCTTCTCACGGGTGGGGATAATGGACACCGGGTTGCCTGTGCTTAGGGTGTCGAGGCGCAGGATGGTCTCCAGGCGGTTGTCGGTCTCCAGGAGTGTAATCAGGCGGCGAATGCAGTCGGAGCGCTGCTTGGCCGTGAAGCGGCTCCACTCGCCAATAAAGGCTTTCTCAGCAGCAGCGACGGCCAGGTCGACATCGTCAGCGCCAGCAATGGGGATCTTGGAAGAAATAACTGAGTCGTCTGTGGGATTGACTAGCTCATATGTGCGGCCGGACTTGGCGTCGACGTACTCGTTGTTGATGAACAGCTTGGTCAGCTCCTCCGGGGAGGCAATGGGGTTCTCGATGGCCATTGTGCGGTGTGTTGTGTGGTGAAGGGAAGGATAAGAAACAAAATAAAATGGAAAAGAGATGGAACCAAATTCTGAACAATAACAGGAATTGCGAAAAAAACTCAAGGACAAAGATAGGTAAATGTGAGGGGATGGTCGTGAGGGGTTGCCTTGTTTATGAACGTCGGACGGGGAGGATTAACGAAAGAACATCGGCGATAGCGGTCTTTAACAACATCAGCCAGCGATGGCTTGAGGGATAGCAGAGGATAGCGCTGGATAGCACTGGATAGCGACCGGATAGCATGTCGGCCAACACTTCGGACACGGCACCACTTACAAATCCAGTAAATCTTAGTGTATTACAGAGCTTACCGTAGCTAACCGTGGGTTTCTTGCGTTTTAGTGCGGTTTTCTGCGGCGGACATTGCATCCGATGCTCATGAGACCCACGGGGCGCCGTGGTCGGCTATGGTTGCCGCGACTGGTGGTGGTGATGGGGTGCATTCAGTTAATTTATTAGAGAGCACGTATCCGGAGGCGTGCTGTCGTCTTGCAGGTTGACAGGTCGCTCCTTCCTCTTTTTTTTCTGTTCCTTCTCTATTCAATTTACTTTTGTTTTTTCTTACTTTCCCTCTGTCTTCGGCCCGCTCCCATCTCCTTCCCAGTTACTCCAACATTGCCTCCAAATACACAATCGCTCATTCCTTGCCTGCAACAACTACAACGTCACCTTACAACATCACGTCACCTTACAACATCACAACATCACCACCGCCAAAATGTCAGAACAAATGCAGGCCGTCATCTACGAGGGCCCGTACAACATGGTGGTCAAGGCGGTGCCACGGCCGTACGTCACCGTTGAGACAGATGCCATTCTCAAAGTCGAACTGTCCGCGCTCTGCGGAAGTGATCTTCACATGTACCGCGGCCACCAAAAGACATCAACAGGCCACATTATGGGCCACGAGTTTATTGGCACGGTCGAGAGCAAGGGCTCAGCCGTAACTCGCTTTGAGATTGGCCAGCGCGTCATGTCCATCTTCTCGCCCATGTGCATGCAGTGCTGGAATTGCATCCACGGCTACACCAACCGCTGTGCCCATGGCATTTCTTTTGGCAGTGAGCGTCTCAACGGCGGCCAGGCCGAGTACGTGCGCGTGCCCTTTGCCAACAGCACCCTCGAGGCCCTCCCCGAGGCCGTCCCTGTTGAGCGCATGTTGCTGATGTGCGACATCTTCCCTACTGGCTACTACGGCGCCATGCGCGCCATCACAAAGGTCCTGCGCAACACCGACACAGCCAAGACGGTGGCACAAGTTCAGGGCAACCTGCCAAATATTGACGGCATCGACAGTGTTCTCCTGAACCCGCAGTTCACCTATCAGAAGCCCGAGGATCTGGTCGTTTTGTGTCTGGGCTGTGGCCCTGTCGGCCTCTGCGCCATTCTGACAGCCAAGGTCCTTGTCGGCGAGAAGGGGACCGTTGTCGCTGTCGACAGTGTCACTGATCGTCTTGACGAGGCCCGCAAGATGGGTGCCAAGACACTCAACCTGACGACAGACGACATTGTGGCTGAGATCAAGAAGCTGACCGACGGCCGTGGTGCTGATGCCGTTGTTGAGAGTGTGGGCAACAAGCCGGCACTGCGTCTTGCTTACGATGCCATCCGTGTCTGTGGTGGTCTGTCGTCAATTGGTTTCCACCAGGGCGACCTTCCATTTACTGCCGCTGAGGCCTACGCAAAGAACATTGAGTATGAGCCTTCTTTCTCCTTTTTTTTCGTGCTTGTCGCATACTGTTTGTTTACATTCCACTAACACAAATTAGCATCAACATGGGCCGTGCTGCTGCCCGGCCAGTCTTTGGTGAGGCACTCAAGGTCTTCGCCGCCAACCAGGACAAGTTTGACAGCTTTGTGTCCCACAAGATGCCATTGGCAGACGCCGCAAAGGCCTACGAAATGTTTGAAAAGCAGGCGGCGCGCAAGGTGATCCTAACGCTGTAAGCTGTTGGAGATAGCAATAGCCAGCGAATAGAAATAGATAGATAGCTTAATCCCCAAACCGGTTTGCAGCGGACACTGTCGCTAAGTGTGCCCAAACGGCAATGTCGCGTCCCTAACGCCCTGAGTGCCCCAAGACCAAGCCCACGCCCCAGAATGCCCCACACAAGCAGGTGGCACCTGTCCGCATTCCGGAGAAGACCCCAACAACAGCGCCCCAGATGGGGTTAATGGGGTTCAAGAGGCTCTGTCTGGTTGTCTCCGGTTGTTTTACTTTCTGTAGTTAATTATTTTCTTTTTAATTTTACTGCCATTTTCCTTTCTTCATTTCATGGACTTTTTTCCCTCCATTTATTTCCGTTCTCTGCCCCTCGCTCCTGGGAATACTCCGCGGATACATGACAGTATACGTGCGGGGAAAGCCCACCATCGGATATGGGGCAGACACCAACGCCAACCAACGCCAGCCAGCGCCAACCAACATAGCTTCCGCCAGGCACAGTCGACAAAAGTGTGTCCAAAATCGTGCCATGGACGCGGCGCCGAATCCCGAAGCGGCGGAAATCAGCAGCCGATGCGGGGTTGAGACAAGTCCCCCGTGTCAATCGAGCCATGACGACGGCAGTACATAAACAATCGAGGTAGGGAGTTGACGATGCACATAAAAAGTAGAGGAATTTATTCTCCATCTTCTCCGTCTCTACATCTTATTTCCCCTCTTCATTTCTCTCACCATCACACATCATACACTCACAATGCCTCCCTCGACACAAGTTGTCCGCAACGACGGCCCTTTCCGTGGTCTGCCGACCTACGGCGACGATGTCAAGGACCTGACGGCCATCATCACCGGTGCCAACGGCATGTCCGGTTACCACATGGTGCGCGTGCTGGCTGCCGCACCGCAGCGGTGGAAGAAAATTTACTGCCTGTCGCGCCGGCCGCCGCCGTCTAACTTCTTTGAGGATCTCGGCGAGGGCGCAAAGCTGATTGAGCACATCCCCGTTGACTTTCTCTCGGACCCGGAGAAGATTGCAGAGTCGCTCAAAGGCCGTGTTAACAAGGTGTACGTCTCTCAGCACTCTACTTTATTTCTAAACAACCCCATTAACTCCCCAGTGACTACGTCTTCTTCTTCTCATACATGCAGCCCAAGCAGCAGGGCGGCACCCTCAACATGTGGTCGGACGCCGAGGCGCTGGCCAAGATCAACGGCGACCTGATCCGCAACTTCCTCGGCGGCCTCAAGGGCGCATCTCTGACGCCCAAGCGCTTCCTTTTGCAGACGGGTGCCAAGCACTATGGCTTCCATATTGGCCCAGCCACCAACCCGTCCTTTGAGAGCGACCCACGTATTGACGTCGAGGCCAACTTCTACTATCCCCAGGAGGATGCTCTATCTGCATACTGCAGGGAGACTGGTGCCACATGGAACGTTGTGCGTCCGTCGTACATTATTGGTGCCGTCCGTGACAGTGCGCTGAACCACATGGTTGGTCTGGCCATCTACGGTGCCGTTCAGGCCCACCGTGGCCTGCCCCTGGCGTTTCCTGGTGACTACGCTGCCTGGGACCGTGAGTACTGCCAGAGCACAGCCCTGCTCAACGCATACCTGGAGGAGTGGGCGGCCCTGACGGATGCTGCAGCCAATGAGGCGTTCAACGTCCAGGACGGCACCAACTTCACCTGGGGCCGCTTCTGGCCGTACCTGGCCCGCTGGTTCGGCACCACATGGACGCCCCCCGAGACGGACGAGTCCAAGTACAGCGTGGTGAAGTCGCGCTATCCCGACCCGCCACGTGGCTACGGCCCCCAGGGCGTCACGCGCACGACGTTCAGTCTGCTGGAGTGGTCGGGCCAGCCCGAGGTGAAGGCAGCCTGGGCTGAGCTGTCCAAGAAGCATGATCTGGCACTGGACCCTTTTACTGAGGTCAACCGTCCCCAAATCTTCAGTATGACTGACTCGGCCGTCATTGGTGGTTGGGCTCTGTCCCTGAGCATGCGCAAGGCTCGCGATCTGGGCTTCCACGCCACGGCCGACTCCTTTGAGACTGCCTTTAACACCATCCGCGATCTGGCTCGTCTCAAGGTTGTGCCGCCACCGTCGGCTACTGCGTTTGAGTAGATGTTGAGGAGATTATAATGTCTTGATAACAAATGACATGTTTATGCTGTAGGAATTTTCCCGTATTTTTTCATCATTTCATCTTTTTAATTTATTTAGCGAATATAATTTTATTTTGAACTAGTTTAAAAACTAATAAATAATCGAATTGAGATCAAAATAAATCAATACAAAACATGACATGTACAAATACCCTTGAAAATGAAAGTCACCAATTGTCCCTAATCTCTTCATGCAACAGCAGTCATGACCAACTAGCCAACATATCACAACAGTCTGAAAGCCCTGACACCGATGGCATCACGACGCCACAATCGGCCGATATTGACGCTCATTGGCCGTCGCAAGCCATCTGGGGAAGAAGACGCTAGTGAAGGCGCTAGTGCGTGTTAGTGATGGAACCCCGCACGCTGTGGACCCACGACAGGGGAGGCGCAACTGACGCTTCGGCAAAAAAAGCCGACGTCTCCTTTCTGGGACGCCAAACTTTCTCCAGACTTCCCCAGAAACCCCAACATCTCTCCATGAAATGCGGCATTGATGATATGGCAGCCATTCAAGAGTGAACACACACCGCGACCATCGGGACATCATCATCATGCGGGCCTGCGAACGATGCCACTCGCGCAAGACGAAATGCGACCGGCGGATGCCGAGCTGCACATCGTGTACCAAGGGCCAGGTGCCGTGCCAGTACCCCAACAAGTGGCGCGACCGGCAGCTACGGCAGGAATACATCAAGTCGGTGGAGCGGCGGTTGCGAGAGCTGGAGCATGAGAATGCCCGGCTTCGGGACCGTGATCCTGGGCCAGAAAGAGAGACAGGGTCAGATACAGGCCCGGGCGACACGCCGATGCCTGACATGCTGCCGGCCATTACTGACGCCGAGCACGAGGCTGCCATGGCCATGACGATGGCCGCTTCCGGCACAGACTTTGGCCAGGCCCGGCCGCCACCGACCAATGGACACGGACACGCCGGCAACTCCGGACAGCCGCCAACATCGACACCGACGCCATCGCTATCGCCGTCCCAATCACAATCTGTGTCGCAACAGACAGCACAACAGACGTCACAACCACAGCAACACCAGCCATCACAGACACCGTCATCGAACCACCTTCCCTCACCATCTCAACGATCACCACCTTCCGATATTGCCACACCCTCGATCCAGCCATCATGTCTCTCTATCAACGCATCTCTTCAGCCCCAACAACAATCACAGCCTCTTGGACCGCCTCCACCGCCTCAATCACATCCTCCACTTGTTAACCGGCTATCACCAACACAGTCTGTTTCGTCTCACAGAACACCTGGCGAGGAGGCACGGTATCTGGGCTCGAGCAATGGCGTCGAGTTTACAGATGTTGTCGAGAGAGTGATTGACGGCGCTTCGCATGACGACGGGGCCGATGACAGCACAGACCGCGGCGGGCATGCTAATGGCGTCAACGGACACATCAATGGGAACGGCGGCACGCTCTTTGGCCGCGTGTCAGACGGCCGGCGAGGATATGGCTATGGCTATGGTGCAGACGGCACAGCCTCCGACATGGCGAGCGCAAACACAGCAGACAGCAACGGCAACGACAGAAGCGAGCGCATGGCTATGCCACGGGCCGCTAACACACCCATGACACTCGTCGACGAGTCCATTGCCATGCCTCTGATCGAGTCCTACTTTGCCCACTGGCATCTGACCTTTCCATTGCTACACCAGCCCATGTTTATGAGCATGGTGCGAGAACTATATGCAGACCCACGCCGCTACCAACAGGATGCAGCGGGCGCCTTTGCCTTTGATATCGTGCTGGCGCTCGGCGCTGTCCCAGCCAAGCGGCATCTAGAGTGGGGACTGGGCTTTGGCGATGCTGAACGTCACTTTGCCCGGGCCCTGGCACGGTTGGACTCCGTGGCCGCCTTACGTGATATCCGCGCACTCCAGGCACTCCTTTTGTACTGCAAGTACGGCATCCATGCCAGCCTTCGTGACACATCCAGCGAGCTCTGGGAGGCACTTGGGCAGGCAACACAGCTCGTGGTTGAACTTGGTCTACACCAGACTGGCGCAGGCCCAACGGGTGCAGCAGCCGCACGGCTCTTGCAACGGTGCGAAGTCCACATTACTGGAGCTCTCCCAGCAGCCATCCGTATGGAGATGCAACGGCGGAGTTTCTGGTGCTACTACAACCTCGAGACCATTGTGAACATCTCACTCGGTCGCCCTCTGGCGATCCACGATGACGACATTGATGTGCCACTACCATCTGCTGCCAATGACGACGAGATTGGCCAGGATAACGTGGGAAGCACTGTGGGCAGTACAGCTTGTGATGGCCAAGACCAAGTCGAAATCCAACCGACATCTCTGTTCCTCCACCATATTTTGTATCGTCGACTGCAAGCACGCATCCACCGCTGCATGTACACAAGCCGTTCAGTGCAAACACAGCCGCTGCACGAGAGACGAGCCGTTCGTCGTGATATCTATAAGTCTCTGCACGAATGGCAGCGGGGAATTGGGCGTCTCAACCTCCAGCAATACCAACAGCCCGACCAGCCAATCCGTTCATCCTTTTTGCACCCTAGCTGGTACGAAGCTTTGTACCACAGTGCATGCCTTATGCTGTTCCGGCCCTCAACGGCGTTTCCTGCATTGGAACGGGTTTATGAGGAACGGGGTAGTGGAGCAGCCACCAGCAGGAACAGCACCGCAGATGGAGACGATGACGGCAGCTGTGGCACAACAGACGGTGTCGATAGTAGCAGTGGCGGCAGCATTGCTGACGACCCGCTGCACATCCTGTGGACTGCATCTCGTGGTGTTCTGCAACGGTATGGCGAGCTGCTCCGGGCCCGTCAGTTCAACTACTCCTGGGTCACGCTGTACACCATTTTCATGGCGGGCCTGGCCAACGTCTATGCTGTCGGATGCTGTGCCCAGCGGCGCAAGAAATGGTGCCGCCAGGTGTACCACCAGGCACCCTCCACCGATGCAGAGACTCCACGCTCGTCGCCCTTTATGCCTGCCCTGCTTGATGTCGTTTGTGACTTCCGTGACTGCTCCAACATTTTGACGGCGATTGGCGAGCGGTGGAACGACGCTCGTGCTCCATACGACACCTTTGCCCGTTTGAGCATGAGTGCCATGCAGGAGCTGGCGGCTGTGACCTACCGGCCGACGAGCGGCAGCTGTATTTGCGGCGCTGGGCGAACTGGACTCAATGCCCAGGCAGACGGTCAGACAATGGGCTCCATGACCGGCCACGAGCACCAGGGACTGACACCGCCACCGTCTCTCTATCAGCAACAACAGCAGCAGCTGAACAACCATCAACAACCGCAGCCACCCTTTTCCTTGCCATTTACCCCGCTGGTGCAAGACGGCTACGGGACATCCGGCGTCATGGCATCTCCTGGATTTTCTGCAATCTACAGCATGCCCATAGACGATACGTTTACGCCGGATCATGCACTGGCCGACTACTACTCAATGGTCGATTTCCAGCAACTGTTTCATGATATGTGAAGTTAAGGTTGCTCAAAGATGTTTTATAACAATGCATATGGACGAAGGACGATGTTTGAACGGAGTACTTGTCATTGAAGCATTTTGTTTTATTTCATGTATCTAATGTATCTCTTGTGAATACAACACGATGTTTACCAGCTATGCCATATTTACCATCCATGATGTAGTGTTGGTATGTCCATTGCATCCATTCTGTTTAAATGCGCACCTTCCTTACAGTGCTCCCTCCTTCCGCAGCTCCGCAATTTGGCTCTCAGACAGTCCCAGTGAGCTTGACAGGACCTCGTCTGTGTGCTGGCCAAGACCGGGAGGCCCTGTGCGGACAGTTGGTCGCGTCTCACTGAACTTGACCGGCATGCCCAGCACCTTGACTGTTCCCGACACAGCTGCCTCCTGGGGAACAGTCTCCACCATGCGCCGTGCCTGTGCCTGTGGGTGGGCAAACACCTGCTGCAGCGTGTTAACCGGACCGTAGGGAAGACCACTGCCGGCAAAGATCTTCTCCCAGTCGGCTGTGGACCGTGTGCGGAACTGTGCTGCCAAAAGGTTCTTTAGGGTGACACGGTTCTGAATGCGTGCCGAGTTGGACGAGTACAAAGGCGACTTGGGTAGAGAGGCAATATCGACGTCAGACAACGCACATGTGTCCTCGATGCTACCCTGTTTGGCATCCTTGCTCCGTGCCTCTTGGCCAACCAACCGACAGAGAATCTCAAACTGCCGGTCGTTGACGGCACCAATTACAAAGAATGTGTCCTTAGTCGGGAATGACTCGTAGGGGACAATGGTCGGGTGGCCTGTGCCCCAGCGCTGGGCCTCCTTCTCCAAGTTGATCCACGACATGCCAACGTTGGCCATGATGCTGACAGTCGTCTCAAACAGAGACGTGTCGACGTGCTGGCCAATACCGCCGTTGCGACCACCGGTCACATCACGCTGGCGGAGGGCGGCCAGAATGGCGCCATGCAGATACAGACCCGTGCACATGTCCATGAGACCGACACCGGGCTTGGTCGGCACACCATCAGGTTCACCAGTGATATGCAGCAGACCACCTTCAGCTGCGCCGATGACGTCGTAACCGGCGCGGTGAGCGTACGGTCCAGTGGCACCATAGCCAGATATACTGGCCAGGATAACGGAGGGGTTGACGGCCTTGAGCGCCGCATAGCCCAGACCGAGTTGGTCCAGCTTTCCCGGGATAAAGTTTTCGACGCTGGATGGTCAGCTATGCAGGTGACAGAACATTAGTTTGTCAATCACTTACACGATATCTGCCTGCCGTGCCAGGTCCAGCACCAGCTGCCGACCCTTGGCATTCTTCAAGTTAACAGCAATCGACTTCTTGTTGCGGTTGATGGTGTTGAAATACAGCGACGTTGTCTCCCCGTCCTTCCAAAAGTCTTTTTCGCCCGCGTCCCGCCAGAGCCGTGTGTCGTCACCGCCTTTTGGGTGCTCAACCTTGACAACATCGGCACCATAGTCGGCCAGGATCTGTGTGCAAAAAGGACCGGCTAGCACCCGTGTGAGGTCGAGAATCTTGACGCCGGCCAGTGCTCCCGCTGGTCCACTCGGCGTGGCTGTCACTATGGCATTGTGTCGGGGGCGGGAGGTGGAAAATCGTGATCGTTGTTCGGCGGCAATAAAACGCAAAAGAGACGGCCGTAACATCGAAGACACCAAGGATTTTGGAGAGCCTTGCCAGCCAGGGGCAGCTCGCACTATCGAAAAAGACATGAGGAAAGAAGTTGAGTGGCGGTTGTTGTTGTCTATCTGATGATGGAAGCGGAACCAGGACAAACAAAACAATGAAACAGAGAGAACAAATAGAAAGCCCAATCACACAGACAACGGCTGTATTGGTGTCGTCCACAGCCTCTGACTTGTTGTACATATATTTGCCTACATAAATTATGCTCTGGCTGTGTGTTGCCACTAAACGGACCCTGTTGTCATGTACTGAACCCACAGAAGCACATGTATCCACAGTCGGCTGCCGTGGCCGGCTTCTTCAGTAGCTTCGTGCCATGTCGCGGCACGAGCTGTGGAGAGACCAAGGTTGATGTGTTGTCGGATTCGGCGCCGATGGCCGAAATCTGTGTTAGTGGAGATGAGTGACCCTGTGACGTTGGTGAATGTCCTAAACTTTCTGAAGGACCTACATATCACGTGATATCATCCCATATCTCCAGACCAGCCCCTGAGGTCACACATCTCTCTCTTCCGTTGCAGACATGCATACACATACGCTCCCACACTTTCAGTGCATTCGGTGCCTGACAGGCCTGGAACTACAGCGGCCTTCAGCCATCTTTCAGTGGCTACTTTTCAACAGCAAAATCCCCCAGTGGTCGACCCACCTGGGGCTGGTGTTATGTGGCCGACTGTGGACTTATCCCGCTTATGTGATTGGCCAGCATCAAGTCCCTAATTTCTCAACAACCAACTCCTCAGTCCACACGCTTCCCTTTTCGTTTCTCAACACAACCCCTGTAATCACCGCAAAGAATGCCGAGAAAGGTGCGTAAAGAATCCTTCGGGGACGAGAGACGATAAAATGTCAGTCTAACAGCCGAAGAACAACAAGACACCCGAGGTGAAGGTCCTCCTCCGGGAGAACCAGCGCCGAGCCCGCGCTCGCCAAAAAGAACTCATCGAAGACATGCGGCAGCGTCTGCGAACCTACGAAAACGAGGGCGTCCAGGCCAGCCTCGACATGCAGTCCGCTGCACGCGCCGTCGCTGCCGAGAACCGCTGTCTACGCACCCTCCTTGCCCAATACGGCATGTCCTACGAAGCCGTCGACGAGTTTCTGAGACACAATGGCGTGGGCAGGACGACGATTCCTGCCGCCGGACCACCGGCTATGCCACAGGATACGCTGAGGGAGATACCACAAGACGTCTCACAAGATAGGCCAAAAGACGCGCCACGAGAATCGCCGCCCGGGACTTCCAGCCCATGCACGACTACGACTCCCATATCACCCCGTGACCTGTCACGAGCTCCTTCGCCGGGAACGCTGATGGATTGTGATATTGCCGCATCCATTGTTGCCGATCTTCACGGCCATGGCGACCATAATCTGGCGCGTACAACCCTCGGCTGTTCAACGGGGTCGTGCTCTGTGAAAACTACGCAGGTGTTTAGCATCATTGACAGGGCCACATGATCAAGATAGATGTCAGGTTTATGATTTCGTCTATGATGTTATGTATGGTGTCTACGACGCCTGTCTATGTCTATCTGTTGGTGAGATTTTCACTTCTTCCAGCTCCAGTGCTTGGCCGCCCATCGAACCAGGTATACGAGGCCCAGCAAGACGGGCACTTCTACTAGAGGGCCTACCGTCGTTGCGAGTGCCTGGTCGCTGTCCGGCCCAAAGGTGGCAACTGCCACGGCAATGGCGAGCTCAAAGTTGTTGCTGGCCGCCGTGAAGCTCTGCGTCGTCGCCAGGGCATAACCAAAGCCAAGGCGGTATGTGATCCACAGCGTCGCCGAGAAGATGACGACAAAGTACACAATCAGCGGTGCCGCAATCCGCAGCACGCTGACAATCTGGTGGACAACGGCGTGGCCCTGGGATGCAAACAGGACGAGAATCGTGTACAGCAGGCCGATCAACGACCACGGCGAGGCAAACCGGATAAACACGCGGTCGTACCACTCTGGACCGGCCAGTGTGCGCAAAATTACGCGTGTCACAATGGCCGCGCCGAGTGGAATGCCCAGGAACACGGCCACGCTGACTGCCACGACGGAGTATGATATGCTGCCGCCTTCTGTTTCGTGGCCAATCACGCGGATGAAAAATACGGCCATTGGCGCGAAGAGGACCATCTGCAACACCGAGTTGATGGCCACAAGGATGGCACAGTACTCCGAGTCGCCGCCGGCCAGCTGTGTCCAGACGAGGACCTAGAGGGAAGTGTCAGTTAGAATTATATCGATCGTGTGGTCTTTATTGTTCGTTGGGCGGAGGACATACCATGGCAATGCAGCGGCCAACGCCGACTAGGATCAGTCCTGATCGAAGGTCGCTTTTGTCGGGGAGGAACGCCCAGGAAAGGGCAAGCTGCAGACATGTTAGTATTGTATTTTTACCAGATTGCTTTTTGATATCGTCAACGAACCATAAAAAGGGGTGCCACAATCCAGTTCACTACCAGGCTGAAGCCAATCTGGCGCCACACACCACGATGTGCAAATATGGCATGCAGTGATTCGTAGTGGACCTTGCACAGGATAGGATACATCATGACCAGCAGGCCGACGGCAATTGGGATGGACACGCCAACAAATTTGCCTTTATGTAGAGCCGGCCCAACGTTGGACACAAAGTTTCCCAGCAAAATGCCGATCACCATGGCCAAGAAAATCCAGACGGCCAGAAGCCGCTCAAGCCAGCCCAGCGCCTTGAAGGAGGAGGTCGGTGCCGCATCAATCACGTCTTGTTGATCATCTAGAGCCGTTGCGCCTGATGAGCCAGTTTTGCAGCCGTCTGTCCTTTTCTCCATGTCATCGATGTGTTTGCTCGTAGACGACTTGTTTTGTCGGTCGTCCTCACCGGAGATGTTGGCCATGGTCATGTTGGTGTACACACCATATAAATGATATCAGTATCGACAAAAGTACGCTGTTATCGATATTCGGTTTGGGATAACTGGGCACATAGGGTTTTTGCGGAAGAATATATAATGTAAATGAATGTGAGATTAAAATTTTATCTGAAAAATAAAGAGCAAAAATAACGAAAATAATCTGAAATAAACAAGAGTACAAAAATCAACTGGAAAAACAACAGAAAGCACACTGAAAATACATTTCACAAACCAAAAAGGCATTGCCACAGGCCTTGAATGCAAAATACAGCAGAGTTTGTTTGTTTTCTCATCTTCACTGTACATCTTTCTTGGGGCGAGGTCTGAAATAAGTGGACCTGGCCAATCACAGACTAGGAGAGACATACTCCCAACACCCTTGCCTTGACACCGAAAGACAGTGCCCCACCGTAATATGTCGTAATACCGAAGTAGACCATTCTGCCGCCAAACACAGTGGTAGCCCCTCGTCTGACAACTACAACCACTGCAACACGGATATCACGAGCAATATGGCTTCCACGACACAAGAAGCGCAGGCCCAGGCCCCATGGCATTCTGTCTATCCAGATCCCAAGGCAGACGTTGTATTTCTCACCCGCGAAGATATGCTTGCGTTGTTGCAAGACCCGCAGGCTGTCGCCGGCAAAGATTACGTCCTGATCGACCTTCGCCGGAATGACCACCAGGTGCGTCGAGCTCCATCCATCGACCGTGGATACTCACATTGACACCCAATTACAGGGCGGCACGATCCAGGGATCAGTAAATCTGCCCGCACAGAGCCTGTGGCCGACGATTCCCACAGTCTACCAGCTGTTCAAGTCTGCCGGTGTTCGCAAAGTGATTTTCTACTGTGGTATGTGTGTGATATAAATTATTGTCATCCCAAAATTATGTGCTCGCCTCAAAGACAGAGAGTAGAGAAAGGAGTACATTGTGTTAACCAGCAGGCTCTTCTGGAGGCCGTGGTTGTCGTGCGGGTGGCTGGTTTGCCGACCACATCGCATCGCAGGACGACAAGGACATGCAGAGTCTGGTGCTGCAAGGGGGCATTAAAGGATGGGTCAAGGCCGGAAGCCAGTTTACTGACAAGATGCACGAATACGACGCGGCTGTATCGGAGATTATTTAGTAGCGGTTGAGTGTTTCAATAAGAAATAATGCCAGGTAAATTATTATGAAGCAGTAAGAACAAAATGCAATATGAACGACAAAGGACAAGAAAAAAAGCACAAAAAGCATCCAAAAAAACACAACTACACCATCTTCTCACCAGCATGGTTCTCCTCCGGCCTCACAATACCCTCAGCAACATCTGCATCGTGTGCTTGTCTGACACCGTTGGTAGCCTCCACCCCATTGGCCGTTCCGGTACCGTTTTCCAAATCTGCCTCATTCACCGCAGTGGCACCCCTGGCCGACGAAGCACTCTGGACCTTTTCTCTCCTCTCGTCCTCGTCGACTGGCACCTTCCCCTTGGTCTTCTTCGTCTTATTGCTCGACTTGAGGTTGAGTCCCGTCTTCTTGTGCCAGCTTTTGACACGGAAGATGTAGTAGGTGGCGAATGTGCCAAAGACGTTGAACACAAAGTAGGCCCAGAAGATGCCGTAGTTGCGCCACCGCTGCGAGTAATAAATCTCACGGCCAGCCAGATACTGGTCAGCATTGGAGATGGAACAGTACTCGCAGTTGGATGTGGCATCCGGGTTTGTGAGGTTGCCGGGAGCCACCTGAAGGTAGGGTCCCATGTATTGACCGCAGGTGTACCCGCTCGGTGGGCTAAAGACACTGAGCTCGGCCGCCGAGCAGATGACGGCACGGCCATGGAGCGCAGTTCCACTGATACCGCCAATGTAGTACGTGAATGGAGACACGCGATACATGAAGATCCAGAAGCCAGGGAGGGCCGATGGAGGCTGTAAAACACCGTTGAAGATGAAGGACAGACCAAACATGAAGATGGCGATAATGGCACCGAGATGCGGATCGTTGATGGCGGCAATGACCATCTGGGCCATACTGCCGGCGTAAATGTAGAACTGGATGATGAAGAGTAGAATCAGGCCCTGGCTCTCAGAAGGAGTGTTGACACCGAACACAGAGTAGTAGAACGATGCGTAGGCGATGATACCCAGCAAAATCTGCCACGGGATCTCGACGACGACACGGGACAGGACAAAGACTTGCCACGAGTAGACGCGGGAAGGCTTTTCACGGACCTCGTAGAGCGACCGCTGGACGACAAACTTGGGCATGATCTGGTTGACGAGGGTAGAGAAGATGGTACACAGCAAGAAGATACTGAACAGGGCGTTCTGGAAGCCCTGCATAGACGAGTTGGCTTTCCAGAAGGAGAAACCAATGAACAAACTCGTGACGATGCCCAGCAAGAACTTGGAGTAGATGTAGTCGGGCTGGCGGAAGTACTGCTGGAAAGCACGCACCACGACGTGGTGGAACTGGACCCAGAAGGGCTGCGCAAACTCCCGCTCCAGATCCTTGTGCTGGGTGACATTGCCGTCGCCGGGTCTGTCGGCAAGCTGGTACAGACGGCCAAGTTCAGCCAGAACCTCGGTCCGCTCGGGACTAGTGTTCCAGCAACCAACAAAGTCCACGCCCTCTGCACCATCTCCAGACACCATGTTGAGAATGTACTCGGCCGGGTTCTCCATATCACCACATGGACGGGCACCGCAACGGGTAAAGTAGTCTCGCAGCGTCTTGGATTGCGGTCCAATGTTACCAAAGTACACGGTGCGGCCACCCTTGGCCAAAAAGAGGAGCCGGTCAAAGGTTTGGAACAAAAGGGCGCTGGGCTGATGGATAGTGGCCAAGATGGCCTGTCCGTTGTCGACCAGTTTGCGGAGGAACTGGCAGATGGTCCAGGAACTCTGCGAGTCGAGGCCACTGGTGGGCTCGTCCAGAAAAATCAAGAGCGTTGGCTTGGCAGCTAGCTCGACACCGATACTGAGCAGCTTGCGCTGTTCAACATTCAAACCTTCACCCAGGGAGCCAACCACAGCCTCGGCAAAGTCTTGCATGCCCAGCATCTGGATCACTTCCTCGACAGTGGCGTACGTTTCGGCCTTGGAGACAGAACGTTGCTGGCGGAGAATGGCACTAAAGCGGAGAGCCTCGCGAACAGTTGTAGTTTCGAGATGGAGATCTTGCTGCTGAACATACCCCGTGCGCCGGGGAAAGCTTGATGTGGGCATTTTACCGTTGATGAGTATGTCGCCACTGACAACACCAATAGACACACGCTGAGCCAAGACATCAAGAAGCGTAGTCTTGCCGGCACCCGAAACACCCATGAGTGCTGTCAGAGTGCCGGGCTTGACCCATCCGTTGACGTCGTCCAGCAACCTGCGAGTGCCCTCCTTGACGGGAATGTCGTACTGAAGACCCTTCCACATGAGAATATCCTTTTGCACAGGGAGATGGTCGCGATTGACAGCTGGGGCTTCGGCATTGACAGCCTGTACCTTGGGTTGCTCCGATGTCACAGACTCGGCGTCAGTGTCCTTGTGGTGGCCGCGCAGAGCCACCGGTGCATGACCAGGGCGGAAGACGAGAGCCTCGGCCTTGGATTCACTGCCGCGGTTGAGCTCAGTTGCCACCATATAAAAGACATGGAACGCAATCAGAAATCCAATCATGATGCCCAGGTTTCGCCACAAATGCGAGTAGGTGTAACCGTAGTTGAGCTCGAGGAACCGATCACCAGAAACCTCCCGCTGGCCGGCAACACCACCGACGGCGGCACAGACAAAGTTGTCACCAGTGCCGTAGATGGGGACAAGCTCGGTCTGGGTGCAAGGGAACGTGCGACCATGGAACTCGTTGCTCATCAGGGCCTCGAATGCATAGTAGATGGGGTTCAGCCAGCGAAGCCAGGCAAACCATGGATGCATGTAAGTCTGTGGGAGTGTGAAGCCGGTGTATATGACAATGGTGATGACCATGATACCCGCCAAGCCCATGGCCTGGCCCGCTGTCTTTGTCGCCGCAGCCAAACTGCGGAAGATGCCCGACATAGTGAAGATGGCAATGGTGAGGAACAGGTAAAAAATGAAGAAGTTGCCGGCTTCGCGGCGGAGATTGGCCATGAAGTAGAGAATCACACTGAATATGGAGCAGCGAAACAGCTTGACGGGGGTATCGTTGATGAGACTGGCCACGGATTCAGTGTAGGGGTGGACAAAGGCATAGCGTAGGTGCTTCTGGACGATGGGACGCTGGTCGTACATCTGAAGAATCTCATTGACCGTGATGAGGGCATTCATAAGCACAGCGAAAAAGATAACAGCACCCTTCTGGAAGAACGAGCTGGTGTCGTTGGGCGAGTTGAAAAAGACGGAACCGATAATCAGGGCGAGGATAATTTGGATGCCGACGGTGGTAATGGTAGCAGGCAGATCGTTGCGCATGCGTTGAAAGGCTCGCTTCAAGCAAAGGCGCACCTGCATCCAAGGAGACAGGAGATATGGGCTGGCAGCGCGAGTGTGGTGTGCTTGTTGTTCCTTGTGGTTCTCATGGAAGGTACGGGACCCCTCGCCGTTGATCGGGTACTTTTGGCGATGGTCGGCGACCTCTTGCAATGTGGCCTGGCGCTCAGCGCTGTTCTTCCAGCACTCGGCAAACTCAGTAGCCGTACGCGGGACCTTCGACTCCATGCCCTCACGCGGCCTGCGCTCGGTGGGGTTGGTGATGGCAGGAAGGAAATCGGGAGAGACCTGCTGCGGGTTGCGGTCCCAGCCCATGTCCATGAAGTACTGGACGGCACGATCACAGGGTCCGTAGTAGATCTCGTAGCCTTCGTAGAGAAGCACAACCTTATCGAACTCGTCGTACATGAGCTGCGATGCCTGGTACGCAGCGACAGCGTGGCATGTCTTGCCAAGATCGGCCGAGAGTCGCAACGACTTGACAAACTGCAAGGCGGAGGCCGAGTCCAGACCACGCGTGCTGTTGTCCCAGGCGCCAATGCGAGTACGAGACAGAAACATCTCTGCAATGCTGACACGCTTGCGCTCGCCACCACTAATACCACGCACAAAATTGTTGCCAACCTTGGTGTTGTACGTGTGCGACAGACCAAACACGGCCATGACCACCTTCACAATGGTCTCGACATACTCCTCCCGCGTGATGCCAGCGGGCCGCTGCTGTGGGGCACGGGCCGACGCGGCAAAGGACAGGGTCTCGCCGACGGTCAAATGCGGAAAGTGCTCATCCACCTCCTGGTTGTAGGCGACCTCACCACGGTAGTGCTTGAACATGTTCTTGTAGCTGATGCTCCGAAACTGCACCTCGCTGCATGGCTCCACGGTGAGTCCACCCAGATGTCCGCATATGCTCTTGAGGAATGTCGAACAGCCACTGCCGGGGCGGCCAAGGACAAGCAGCAGTTCGCCGCTCTCCAGAGTGCCGTCAAAGCCACGCAAAATGCGAGTTCGTTCAGTCGCATTCCGGCGACCTGGCATGGCATTGACCAGCATACTGAACGGCGTCAGCATTGTCGTGACCACCGTCTGTTGATATTAGAGGGAGGCGCCAGAGCCGGACACGCAAAGGTCACTAAATGCCACGCCTTGCTCCTGGATCTGGATGCCTTGACGGTTGATTGTCTGCAGCACCATCTGGGCCCAGCGGTAGTGGTCGAACTCGGGCTTCGAGGGGTCCAGTCGAGGGTCAGACTTGTCTGGCGCGTCGCCCTCGATGACTCCATGGCGAGACTGGAGGCCCGTGGCAATGCGGCTGATGGTGCCCAGCTCAATAGCATCGTCGTAGTCGTACTCGGGTTCGTCGATCTCGCGAGTCGGGCTGCGTGGCTCGGCCACAGCCATGTTAGAGAGGGACAGAGGGGCTGCCATGGTTGTCGATTGTCGTTGCGGTTGCAGTCCACCAGCGATGCGATGCGCGGAGTGGTGCGTCGTACGCAAATTTGCTGATAAAAAGAGAGAGTTTGATGACCGAACACAAATGTTACGAGAAGAAAAACTACAGAGAAAAATAAAGAAGAACCTCCCCAGCTCTTTTGTCCTAGATGACGGGCAAAATACAAAGCTCTGCTCTTTGTTTTGAGGTGCCAGCGTTGGAATGTGCGGGCAGGGCCGTGGAATGTGCTGAGTCCGGAGCCCCTCGTGTTAGTCGCCCGGTGGTGTTTGTGGTGTTGGCTCACGAGATGGTCGGTACAAGTTCAGCGCTTGCCAAAACAGACGAGAATACCTCTTTCTGCGGCCAGACTTTCGACCACAGTATTTTCGCTCATTCTCCCCCATTATTGCCATGTTGTCTAACTGGAAATAGCTCAACGTTTTTGCCGATTTTTCTTGTCGTGAAAAAGCCTCTTGTATCTGGTAAACAATTCATGGCGACGGGTGCCTGTCTCGACCGACATTGTCCTGTTTTTGTGCTAGCTCGTTCTTTTGGCAGATGTCGCTGAGTGATCGTCTCGGCGTTCGATTGTAGCGCCCTTCCAGCTTAATATCGGGCCTCCGGTTTGTTACCCCCGTTATTCTCCCTGCGTTCAACCGATTTAGACCAAAGGACACATTCAGACACATTGAATTGACAACAGGCAAAGACGGTAAAAGATGGCATAATTATCAAAAATGGTATCATGAGGCAAGCTTGCGAGATGTGCACACGGGTATCGACAGCATTGTCAGGAATTCTTGGCTGGCAAACACAGCGAGAAAGTTCAGTCTTGGCACCGTATCGTTCCCGAATTTCTACGGATTGTGGGCCGTCGAGAAAGGAAGAATGACAACATTTCAGCGAAGAACAAAAATGATATCAGGCCACCAATGCACCACGGGAGAATGCCCAGGACAAGAAAGAAGAAGATGGAGGCAGCCACAACATGCCCACCACAATATTTGGCATTTGGTGTCAGCTCGCTTGCGATTCTGTCCCAGTGTCACAGCAAACCTTCTCCTGCTTCACTGGGACTGTGGGGCACTGACAGAAGGGGTGAAGATACCGCCTTAGGTTCTTCGTTAAAACCTTAAATCGGTGTAAGGTTGCCAACTCGATATGTAAGGGATGAATAGCAACAGAAGCTATGCCTTTGCGCCAAAAACTTCCTGGTGGATTGTATGGCGAGTTGAAGCGGCAGGAGTACTGAGTGCGCTGGGCTGGCCACCATGATGGCAGGCCTGGTGGGTCTTCTCTGCGCCACTGTTCTGGGCTGTCCTCGCCCTGTCATTTAGCGTTGGACCTTACAGAAGCGTGCCTGTCTTCAAAAAAGGGGAACAAAACATGAAAAAAAAACAGCCAATGACACGGAATGGACACAAAATAAAAACATAATTTTAATTCTTTACAGGTGAGTACATCATTTCTATCTTACAAAACCCTTCTTTGTTTTCAAGTAGAAGCCACGCCATCTAATTGTTATTCCTGTTGAAAGTAGCACCACACTTTGTTGCGCGTTCAGTGCTCCACGTGTCTTCCCCTATCTCTCCTTCTGTCGACCGAGTTTTTCGATCTCAGAATAAGTCTTATAAACTCAACCTCCCTCTTATTACTTACATTTATGTCAAGGACGTCAATTTGCAATACCGACAACCTTTTGAGAGCCCATCCATTTTGAGTTCCTGACTCGAGGTGCCCTGTCAGAAGACGCCAAGACCGCACCCCAACAACTTGCGTAGCACTCTTTGATCGCCAAAGGCACCCCGTGTCGCTGCCATTGGCCTTGGGACACCACATCTCAGCAAAAATCGGATGCCAAGACGGAACTTTCCCCCAGCTGGCTCAAGGGCCGCGCTGCGTTGTACCAGAATTGGCGAAATGCCGTGTTTTGAGATGATCAATGCACAAAGGCTGCATAATGCTTGCGAATGTAATCTTTTGATCGCCATTTTTACACGTGAAATATCAACAATCTTCACAGTCAGGGCCCAATCTGACCTCCTCCCCGCACTCCGGGTTATTTGCCGGCCGCTTGGACTTTGGCCGTGACTTTTCTCGGTTCATTCTTGTCCAACACTGGATTTTGCAAATGACTCCTCAACTACCAGGTCACCGAAGTAGATGTGATGACGACGCAACTGAAATGAGGAGAAATATCGTGAGTTGCGATGTAGATATATTAGCCACTGCCCACCTAAAGTTGAACATGGCGATGTGAAGGAGATAGATCAGCTGCATCACGCTCTTTGCTTCTCAATATCACTCCCTGGCCCCTCTTCTCGTTATGTTGTCGCACTCTGTCTTCTCTGTGGTGCCGATTGCCATTTTTGGCGGCACCAAACTTGCGGTTGCTGCCACGAGTGGGTCTTTCAGCATCTTGTCGATGAACGTCGCCGGCTTGCCCTCAATCCTGCAAACCAACGACGTTCCGGGCGACAAGGCCACCAATGCCGGCACGATCGGCTCGGACTTTGCCAAGTATGGTTATGATGTTATTAATGTCCAGGAGGTGAGCTGATTGTTGTCTGCCACGATAGATTTAAACATCTGCTAATTCACGCGTAGGACTTCAACTACCATGCATACATCTATGCGACGGACAACCACACATACCGTACGGCCACTTCCGGTGGTGCTGGTATTGGTTCCGGCCTGAACACGCTGGCCAATTTTGACTGGATTGACTACACGCGCATTGGCTGGGATGACTGCTCGGATGCGTCTGGTGACGACTGCCTTACGCCCAAGGGCTTCACGTTTATGCGCACCGTTGTCGACAGCGGTGTCTACATTGACATGTACGACATCCATGCTGATGCTGGAACGGAGGCCGGCGACGAGACGGCACGCAACTCCAACTTGGCACAGGTGGCCGCGTACATTGACACGTGGAGTGCTGGCAACGCGGTTCTTGTGTTTGGCGATACCAACAGCCGGTACACGCGCACTGAGGACAACATTGGCATCTTTGCGAGCCAGAATGGCCTTACGGATGCCTGGCTGCAGCTCGAGCGTGGCGGTGTTGTTCCTACAGTCGAGAGCCTGTGCGACAACCCGAGCACCACCAACGACTGTGAGACGGTCGACAAGGTCTTTTACCGTGGTAACGCCATTGTCCAACTGTCAGCGACATACTTTAACTACGAGAGCAGCAAGTTTGTACAGGCTGACGGCGACATCTTGTCCGACCACAACCCCATTACAGTCGATTTTGACTGGAAGCTTTCAACCACACTTCGTCAGTCCGACTTTTGGGGCGGCCCGCACGGCGACTGGTTCTCTGATTTGACCACGCTCAGCACCCGTGCATCGCCCAAGGCGTCTGTTCTCACTTTCCGTGGTGGTGCTCGTCTTGACTCTGTCGGCCTGACGTTGGCAGATGGCACATCGTTTGTGCATGGTGGTGCTGGTGGCACCCAGGTCCAGCTGTCTCTCGCTGCCTCTGAATACTGGACGAGTGCTGTGCTCTGCCAGGGTACGAAGGACTCGCACACCCGCAATTTTTACATTAAGGCGATGACAAGCACGGGGAGGACCCTGACTACGGGCACCACAACAAATGACTGCGCTACTTTCACGGCACCTTCCGGCTGGCAAATTGTGGGGTTCCTGGGACAGGATGGTGACGAGATGGACCAGCTTGGATTTATTTTTGCGCCTCAGTAATCGGATAGGGAAGTAAAGAATAAGGGTAATGATGGAGGTACAAACTACAGAGTGGAAAAGATGGTGGTTGATTTAATGGGTGCTCACTTGTCTCTGTTAGGTGCTTAATGGGGGGATGATTAGGGAGGGGGCGGCCTCGGTATGTGACGTCGTCTTTTGTTTATGCAATAACACATATAAATTAATACTCGAAAACGTGCCTTGTGTTCGGAGTATTTACACTACTATATCGGAATGTAGCATGCCTATATCATAATTTGACCTTTTATGCTTGTGCACATGCGAATACGACAGGGCTACAGTCCCTTCGCGTGAGGTTGCACCCCGTCCAGGGTTGCAATTAGCGCAGACCCTTGCCCAGCGTTCCCATCGGCTGGATCGAGAATCATTAACCATACGGAGATTAGAGATTATGTGGCTGCAAGACCGAGTTTGAATTCCATCAATAGAATCGACCGTTCTGCCGTCTCCCGTTTTGCCTCCTCGTGCAGGGTCCATTGGTAGGGGCTTGCGGGGGCAGCAGCATCTCACTACGGAGATCGTAACATGCGATGGGATGCTAGAAATAAGCTCACAGCGACCGGACATGTTCAAATATTGGGACTGGTTAGTGGTTTACTGTTTTCGAATCTTAATAAATACTCCCTACACCCTCACAAGCTGCCGCATCGTCGGCTGGTGAGAAAGTCCACGCCTACTCTCAGCACACACCGCTAACCGTCAACATGAATTCACGGCTCATCCTCCTTACCTCTACGGTCGCCTCGTTCTGGTGTACGGGAAGCGCCTTGACACTTGGCCCAGTCAAGAATCACCACCACAACCATGGCAACCATGTCTCTCCAACACGAAACGTCAGCCTCAGCTATGGTGTTGGTGATCGCAGCCTCGTCAACGCTACACTTGCCTTCCACCGCCCGGCTGTGGTCCTCGAGGATATCCCGTCCGTGCAAAGTGTGAACTGCAGTGACAGTGCCATCGTTATTGTTTTCAACGGCACAGACGAGTTTTCCACCGCTGCAGCCAGTTGGTCGTCTGCACAGAGCCTGCTTTTCATCACGAACCATATGGGCGACTGTGACGCAGAGCTGGAGCGTGGCTTCTTTGTCTCGAATGACGTGGAAACCATCCCGGCTTCTCTGACACTCGTTGCAAAGACTGCAAAGGCCGCTGCCAGCGATGTCTCTGGTAAGTGTAACCTGAATCCATATTTATGCGCGGCATGATTCCAGTTCTCTAACACCGGTCACCCCTCACAGATGCAATTGAGATCGCTTTCTCTTCCATTCCAAACAAAGTGGTTGACAGCAGCCGGCGAGATATCTCATGGGACCCGTCATTGACTATTGCAAACTCGCTGGCTGTACCCTCGTCGACAATACTCTACACCTACGCACCTTACGTCACCATCACCGCGGATCACGCCAGCGTTTCCTTGTCTTCGACTCTCTCTGGAAACTTGAAATACTCTGTGTCCCAAGCTGCACTGACGGAGCTCACTGTGGACTTTGACACTACTCTGTCGGCTGATCTTGGTATCACGGCGGAGGTGGGTGCACCCTACAACACCACATTTTCCTACTCGGCTCCGGCTCTCAGCTATGATCTTGTCAACATTCCTGGAATTCTCGTCATTGGACCCGAACTGCTCTTTGGCGTCGGTGTTGACTTGGCTGCCAGCGGTGCCGCCACAGTGACTGCTGATGTTGGTGTGGCCGTGGCCGACGGCAATGTCCACCTTGACTTTAGAAACAGCTCGGGGACTACCATTTCCGGCTGGACTCCCACCTACTCCTCCACAGTGAATATTACAGAAAAGGCCGCCGTGTCTGTTGATCCATTCATCGACCTTTCGGTTGACTTAGCTTTCAAGGTTCTCGACGGCCTTCTTGATCTTAGCATCGGTCTTGATGCCCAGCCTCGGTTCAACAATGACTTTACCCTGACGGCTGCGCAGGATGTCAGTCCCACTGGAGTTGACCAGCCCACAGCTACCGGTGCCTGTGATCAGGGTGTCGAGGTGGTGTCTGAGTTTGTCTTCAATTTGTTTGCCAACGTCACCCAGTTCTGGAGTGATACCATCTACAGTGTCACGATTCCAATTGCCGATGAATGCTATTCGTGGCTGTAGTGCGTTGTGTGTGGATTGTTTGATGACGTTGGGACTATGTCCCGAAACGAAACGGGGTCTACTTCGTGTGTTGACGCTGCGCCTATGTTGATATTTATCTTGGAGACCAACATATCCATGTTGTTATACTCTGTCCTGCCTTTCACTTTAATATTTTCTTTGTTTAATGTACTGTACTTCTCTAATAATACCATTGATACTCATTGTAGTCAAAAATAATCGTGGACAAATGATGAAGGGTCCGGATGTTTTATTTACTATGTGCGGCATTTACTTGATTTATTTGATATTATCTTCTCTCACAACTTTTTAAAATCATCTTCACAACCATTCCAAAAACCATTTATTCTGTTGTTACACAACCACCGCCATCATGGACAAG